>JAYMTK010000427.1:0-22698 GCA_036897405.1 Pelargonium myrrhifolium
GGTCAAGTGCAAAAAAAATAATATAACACATAATATATATATATATATATATATATATATGGTTTTGAATAAACATTTTATTTGATTTCATAACTTTTCTTATCTAAATAACTTAATTTTAAAAATGTGTTGTTTTGTAATTATGAAAAAGTTCGCGCAAAAATTAAAGGTTTGATGATGAGCCGTTCTAACGTGCATTGCAAACATTTTTTTTTCTCCAAGATTGTCTCACTAATTTAGCTTCTTATTATTTATTTTTTTAGTACTTTAGCTTCTTAATTCAGAGATGGCATCTATTGTGAAGCTAATCAAGTACAGATACCAAACAAGGACTAATTACTAATGGAACACTAAACTACTAAAAATTTGCTCACCCTACTTTACAAAATTCCTTGCAAAGGTGGATTTACCATACAAAAACATCAATGTCTTGTAGCTTTCTCTCACCACATTCCAACTGTACAAACTTTTACCTATCAGACAACTTGTTAAATGAACGCAGAATTGAGATCGTTAATTGTGCGCATCAATTAATAGATAAAATAGCTACTCCTGTAAAAGAAAGAGATTCGAAGATTGATGATTTGATTGGAAGAAAAAGGAAGAAATGAGAGAGAGAATTTATTCCAATTCTCAGTCCCATAAATAAAACATGCATGCATGGAATGGGTCCAACAATTTTCAAATATATAGATTTGTTTTGTGGTTGAGTAATTGATATCAAAGAAGCCATGGGAAATATATTCCCCATCGCCAAAGCGTCGGAGTCGGAGACATCAGACTCACCGGTCTTGAACTTCCGGTCATCGGACAAGTGGCACCTCTACTTCAACTCCGTCAAAGACTCCCCCAAACTGGTAATTAAGTTAATTAATTTAATTATTTGTGTTTGTGTGATCATTAATTAGTGTTAATTGGACTGACCTGAGTGAATTATATATATATAATAAAAAAAAAGATAGTGATTGATTTTGCGGCGACGTGGTGCGGACCCTGCAAGGCCATGGAGCCGGTTGTGCGGTCCATGGCTGAAAAGTTTGATGATGTTCAGTTCGTCAAGATTGATGTCGATGAATTGCCGGTACGTGTTGGATCCATTTCTATATATATATATGTACTTACTTTAATTACTTGAGTTCTGATCATTAGAATTTAATGAAGCTAGTGAATAATTATATTCATGAATATATATATAGGATGTGGCGAAGGAATTTGTGGTGGAAGCAATGCCAACGTTCGTTCTGGTGAAGAAAGGGAAGGAAGTGGACAGGTTGGTAGGAGCCAACAAGCATCAACTCCACACCAAGATTCACAACCACCGTGCTTCTTCTTCTTCAACTGCTCTACTACCATCACCTAATTCCTAGATGCATAACACAAAATTAAGCATCATCAATATATATATATATATATATGGATATAATCAAGTTCATGTATAAGTTGAAGAAAGTATTCTTCTTTGTTGATTGAGCATTTACACTTCTTAATTATACACTAATTATGGACACAACAATTGGCAATTCCATGTCTTGATTAATTGTTTGCTGCACCTGATCACTATAACAAACTCAGTCCAAACAACCACTGACCAACATAATCAAAACAAATTTCAATCTTCCCCACTACTTAAAATTGAAAACTTGATTCCTTAATTTGAGCATTGAGGGATGGTAGGATGATAGCTAGACAGAGAATTAGCTTGCATAGGTCTTGGTGTTTCGGAGATTTGCAACGTTTGGTATTTGACGAGGCAGATAATAAAAAAGAATAATTAAGGAACGGAGAAGTTGGAAGAACATTAGGAATTCGAAAGTGTCGCACTCTCAGGATTATCTGAGTATGCTCTGCCAAGTGGACCAATGGAGCTGGGTCCAAGTCAGCACCAATTAAGGGACACATCAAAACCTTCTTGTTCAACACTTTCCATCAGCCGATTAAAATCATCACTGAGGTCAGCAGCATCTTAGACAGAATCTTTAGAGTTGAAGACCGGTGGAGATGAGAGAGACATCACAAGGAATACATGAAACAACCTTTTCTCTGACCGTCATAGAGCTCTCTATCATCCCGGCAACAAAATCAAAAATACACGCCTCCAATATGTTATTGGATTCACAACAAACATGATTCCCACTCACCTTATTTGTATTTTTTTCCTTTCCGAACCTATTTTGCTACACTAATGTATCCTAATTCAGTTTCTACTAATTTTCTTCAACCTCGTATCCTTGCACATGAAGGGTCAAAAATTGTACTGTATCTAGAATTGAACTGTGATGAATTAGCATTGTCAACTACATCAATATTTGTGATTTGCAAAATAGCAATATACTTAATTCTCTATTTCATTTTTACTATTATCACTTATAAAATATGAAGCCTAAATAAGTAGAATCAATATAACAATTTCTCTTATATTTCACATGGTGAAATTTTACTATTATCACTTATCAAATATGGAGCCTAAATAAGTAGAATCAATATAACAATTTCTCTTATATTTCACATTGTGAAAAGAAAATTGAGTGTAGCATAAAGAAACAAGGAACAAATAAAGTACTATTACTTTCCATTGGAATGGGCATTCTTATGGAAAGGCCAAAGATTTACCAAGCGCTCTAGCACAGATGCACTCTTAGCAAAATAGCCTGAGAAACCTGCAGGTGTTGATGGGGGTGGGAAGTCTTCTGCAGGCATGGCAAATGGTCGAACCATCTTCTCCATTTTCTCCAAGGTAAGATATGATCCCACATCTTGCAGCCTTTCTGGACCCATTATTGGTAGTGTATGCTCCTGGTGTAAGGAAGCCGCCTCACTGTCCTTGTTGACACTCTTCTGCTTAAAGCCAGACAGAAAGTAGATTTTGTACAAAGATTTAACAAGTGATTCCTTGCACTGAACAATACACACTCTACATGCATGGTATCAAATTCAAGATATATTTACCTCCAAAGGGGACAAATCTGCACCACGGCTAAAAGTCATCTCTACACGGTACCTTTTAGGATCTTCAAGAGGTACCTGCAGTTCAGTACTAAAACATTAGGATACATTTAAATCTAATTATCAACATCATCATGTCCCCTTTTTCCTCCAAGACATGGATAACCATCATATAACATATCTAATCTAGCTCTATTAAACAAGGACTAAATTCAATCCTTCACCCCTCTCAATAATTGGGTGTCAAGGGCACAGGGAAGATACTAGGATGCCTACCTCAATATTCTCAAACATCCTCAATACAATATAACTCATGTAGTCAAGCTCCTTAGTTTTATATAAACGCTCCAAAGCACTCTGGCAAACAAGACTAGCCTCTCCTTGCAAAGACTCGTCCAGGTTACAGTAACGAAGAACATTCATGAGGGAATGGATATGTGATTCCTGCCATTCAAACCCATTGAAAAAACTAAATACATTACAAAACATGTATATTAAAAGAAACTAGTGATCTCTATAATATAAGAGGCCAAATAAACACTATATCTAATATCCTACTACATAACAGATTGACAAGCAAAAGCCAAATTATGTATCAATAAAAAAAATAAAATAAAAAAATAGGAAAACTAAATGCAATGTACATAGGACATATTTTGTTACTTTCACACTCGGCTGAAGAACATGATCCAATTTAGAGCCCCTATTCACATCAGACCTACTTGAAAACATCTTATCATTTACATCCCTGTATAAATTCATATTTTCACAACACATGGCAAATAACATAAAGGCCACAGAATGAAAGTTGAGATTCAGATTCTCTAGGTCTAACTTAGCAGCCAACTCTGGCTAAAATCTAAATAATTACAAATTCCCAATTAAAGAGATCTGTGAAGCTCTAGCCCAACATAGAAAAGATACACCACCTCAACATCTCAGATAGAAGAAACAACACTTTAAAAAGAGCAAAAAACACTAGGCAACTACTTTTAAATTATAGTATTATACTATCAGAAATAAATTAGTATGTGTGCATCTGTGAGTGTGTCAGAGAGAGCATAGTGCAAGGTGTGGCGAAATAACAAAAAGAAATACTATACTCACAGATGTAAAGTAAAGGCGAGTCCTCACGTGACGATCAGGTGTCTTAACATTTGCATACCTGACAGTATGTGAGGAAAACATAGAAAATCAGCTGTAGCAACAGGATTAAGTATTAAATATGAACTATAAGGTTCATGTATTCACTTTGGGTCTAATCGGTATTTGGTCTCTTTGTCATCATCGTCATCGTGATCCATCGATATGTCACTTGTGCTTGTTCTTCTCATGTCATCATTCTTTGTGTGAGCCTTTGGTTGATGATGATCTATATCATAATTTTCATTTTTCGTGGATGTTGAATCCTGGTCGTGATTACTTTTTAATTCAGCAACACTGATCGCTTCTTCACGCGTATTCCTCAGATCAATCAAAATTTTACCCAACAGACGCCGGGCAATCTGCAATTAAACAGAATAAGCATTATTTATACTCAATCATGTAGCAATATTCACTTAGATCATCAGAGGCAAGTTTTTTTTTTTTTTTTCAGGTAGAAAAATGCAAGGAAATATCATTGCATACAACCAATGTAGACGATTCTTCTTTAGACTGTTTCCCTTATAAACTTAAAACCCCGGAAAGCAGCAGTGAGACAGCAGATATGAACTTGTTTCCAAACTAAAAAGGCAAGATATTATCATTGTAACTTGAACGAAACCAGATTATACTCCCTCCTTTCTACAATAACAGTCTACTAAAATTGGATGTTTCATAATAAATGGTTGCTTTCCTCAGTTGATAATTAATTATTAACTATAACGATTTCAAGCAACAACGAGGGAAGTCAATGACTTACAAAAATATTCATAGTATTTGCAGAAAGCAAAACAAGAGTCATTGCGAAGATGGAGAGAGGGAGTACATGCTGATGTTTCAACAGATCTATATATTTTATTCATTATGAAATTGAGCACTAAAATATTGCAAATATCATCTTTAGATGGACTTGATGTCATATGGCTATCAACAAAATTTATAACCCCGACCAGCAATCAAACAAAGGAAACTAAGGATCTTTATTTCATTGAAAGTTCTCCATTGAGTATGAGTTGCACCAAAAGCATTTCATGGAACATTCCACGTAAGGTTGAAAAGAACATGAACTTAAAACAAAAGTAAAAATGGAAGCAAGTCAGATTGGTTGGCTTACCTTCGATCCAATTTTCAGCTTCTGCTTTGGATTAATTCCATACTCATTTGGGATGACACCATCAGCAAGCAACTGAAACAAAAACTTTTTTTTTTTACCTCTTTGATGATGACAAACTACTACACCAGTGAAATGCATGTGTTCATTTCACCTCAATATTGATTTGTTTCCTTCGTTTTTATTAAATAACATAACATAAACATGAAATACATAACAATTACATTATTTGTTCTACATAATATATAAAATCAATATTTGCTTAAGTGAAAAATTGCAGATACATTAAAAAAATATGGAAGACGCTTTTGCAAATAATTGTTGTTACCTGAGCAACTTTGAAGAGTTCATGCAGTCCTTCTAGATTAAGATGGTCATTGTGCAATAGGTCATATCTGTTAAGCACATAGTCCAAAATAGCAAATACAATCAGTCATAATGCATGGCATTTAACTGGCCACAAACTGTTGCATCATAACTACATATACGAGTATTTATATCACTATAATTGAACTAAGAAATAGCATCTCAACCCAAGACATGAACTTAATCTTCTACCGTCTGACATGTTTGGGTTTTAACTACAGGTAAGGATGACTTGGAATCTACTCTAACAATACTGAATGACGAAAAATGACAAATTAAAACACCACAATATCCAATAACCCTTAGGCAGCCATGAATTAGCTCCTTAACAAGCAAAGTAGCAGAAGGTATTGACTACAATGGCTACATAAATCTGTTATTATTTCCACTCTCAGAAGAGCATCCAAAATAATTTAAAGCTAGAGCACTTACTTGCATGAGTCATAAACATCTGGAATCTGAGTTATATCAAATCGACTGCAAGGAAACTCATTTTGTTAGTGAAGTGGGAATGAAATTCTAATACATTAAAATTTATCGCACTTACAAAACCTCAAGTAGGAAACAATACATCCAATAGGCAGTAAGCACAACGCACAAAAATTACAGTCAGAGAAAGATATAAACACGTGAAGAATGATAGACACCTACTCTTTGCGTTCATTATACAAGTCCCTTTCAAGTTTTCTCCAGCGAGCAAACATAAGCAGGAATCCTTCGCTACCACAGGGCAATCCAGCAGCAATACGGTCAACATCGATATTGGTTTTACCAAGGGCCTTTGCTTGATCATATGGGGGAATCACATCAAACATGCTTGCCTCTGTGAGTTGCTCATCTTCGTCTTTAGCAAGTACTTTTACTTGTTCGGTGACTTTCCTAGTCAGTTGTACCTATTCAAAATAAAGGGAGGGAAGGCATGGGAGAACAGAAATTGTTTTTACTATCCAGGTGCAAAAAATAACTGCTCCAGAAAAGATATATTACAATCCATCCAATGAATGAAACTGAAACTTTTGTCATGTTGTTCCTGCTAAAGGACCTTGATGTTGACATACAATTATGCACTTAATGACGCTGAACCTACAACTACAAGGCACAAGATGATATCTAGCAAGAGAAAAAGAATTTTATGATTCATCGAACAACAATCACGCTATTTCCCAAACAATGTGGTGGTAGCTCATAAGATCATATCACTCTCAATTTTAACATCTACCACAGACTCTTGAAGTTATGGATCTGCGAGTATTTAGACTCAATTTGTATTTCTATCTTTTTAAGAATTCCAAAGCATAGAACCTTATTTCCTATTTCAAAGATTCCTCTCCTACCAACTCAATTTCTTACAGGCAAAGACTATTGATCTTGCATCGAATCATAGTCAACAAACTCTCTTAATATACTCGGAACTTCCCCTATGTTCCAATAAACTATTCAAATCTAGGGGTATTCATCAGTCACATACCGCACCAGACCGTAGTTATAACTTATAAGGCATGGTCCGGACAGATTTTGGACCGAATTCAATTATTATTATTATTTTCAATAAAAAAGAGAAAATTTGGAAATAGAAGTAAGTATAATTGGGTGAACAATAATTGAGTGAATTGAAACAAAAGTAATAAAAATATTAAAAATACATTTTTAAGAGAATAGATTTTAATATATATATATATATATATATATATTTGGTCGGGATTGGATTTGGACTGCATAGACATTAAGATGCCTCAATGTTCCAAATTCAAGTAAACAATTATTCAAATAATCTTTTTTCTTTTTTTTTTGGAAAAAGGTGTGTTTTAGTTCACCAAACACCTAAAAGAATATAATGTAAAGAAAAAAAAGGACATCTACACATTTTAACATTCACTTATAAATGTAATCACCAGTTTGGGTAGAAGTTTATAAGCATTTGAAGGAAGTCCAGCTCCATCAACCATCCAAGAACATTCGGACGACCCATTGCTTTGAACTGTCTTTGCACCCGAAGTTATAATCTCATTCAGTCTAGCCTGCAAGGAACCCAAAAATGGAAACAAGTTAGATAGCTGCTAGTAGTTGAACTCGAGTATCATTCCACACTTCTAAAAAAAATGATATCATGAAATTATGGATTCTACTCGTGCTTCACGAATACAACAGTACAAGACAGGTACACAATATAAAGTTTGGCAGAATTAAGACATCTAGGTTCAAAGTTACAAGTGTCAGTCTAAATACAGTAGAATGGAATTCTGAGAAATATATTAGCTGAATAACATCTTATTGTGGGTCTACACTATAAAAAGCACATAATACCTCCCAAAACATAGTACCATGCAACCAAAAAAGATATCAACACAATTATCCAAATTAAGCGCATAATTTTTTCTCTTGCATCCCCAAAGCATAGAGGAGTTTCCCACATCAGACAAGAATTTCACGATTAAGCAATGCAAGACCAGATTTATTTTTTATATGCATGTGTATATACATCATCATAGGCTCTGTATCAATGGAATCTCATCATCCATAGATAACAGATTGACATTGTATATCATAGCATATAAACAGGAACAACACATTCCAATTAAGACTAGAATAGAACTCGAAGAGAAGAAAACTAATCTATGGATGGAATTAAAGTTGCAGTATTTACAGAACAAAACATCATTTGAACTTGAACAAATAGCCAACTTCAAATTAAATTTATCACAGTAAATTTACTGGGGTAACAGGATATCCGCTCCTCTCCTCTACAACAAAATAGTGTATCTGTCTATAATGCACATAAACAGATCTAATTAATCTCCTTATGAAAACAAACATTAAAACAACTACGGAGTCTTGATGAATTACAAAATGAATCATAACTTTCACACGCAAAAATGAGTTCCATATAATCATGTAATTATGTCAACCAAGACAAACCTTAGCTTCTTCCATCTCAATACTGGCATTGTCAAGTCCATCCAACATAGATGAATCCTTGCTGACAAGAGAAACCTTGAAAAGATGACAACGTCAGTCATACAAATTCAACATCCTCAAGCAGTAAAAACACTGTAAAGGGAAATGTTTACAGACCAAAATAGGTGTTAACTGCCCTTCCAGATCAAGGAGGCCTTTGGCAAAAGCAGCAGCAGACATCTGTCAACACAACTTGTAAATAAACTGTGCTAATCTCAAAACTAATGATTCTAGACACTTGGTGGCCCAGTCTTGAAAATTAGACAACAACCAGGAAAATGCTGAAACAAGATGAAGAATAACCATAGGTTTTATCATTTATGAGTGGATTTGCATGGCAAGAGGCATACCTGAACACGACCCTCATCAGAGCTGTAAATTTTAAGATCATGACGGTACGTACTATGTAGGCGGAGTAGACCAGTACCTTCACCTGTAATTGTATGAAATTCCATCAGAAGAAGTACCAATACACTAAATTCTACATCACTCATGAATTTGCCACGGCAAATATTCAACTGGTAATCTCCTGTTATACAATCTAGGAACACAAAGAAAAAACAGCAACTACAGACTAACTGAAGTTAGACTTGTTAGCTAACATGCAGACCAGCAGAATAAAGCAAAGAAAACTCTAAAATAGAAATATAGAAAAATATAATTGTGATTAGCATATAAAAACATCTATCTAGAAGTTACAAAGATATTGCTTCAAGTTTTTGTTTGATATTTTCCAGATATGTGACCTCTCGACTAGCTTTTAACAGTCATTAACTTCTCTATCATGTGGAAACTGGAAACCACTCCAGCAGTGATTGCCGTCCACCCTGGTGACCCACCAAATATGCTTTTTCCTATCATTGCTTTAATTTTATAGTAAAGACAAATAATAACACGGATGATTTCTACAAAGCGTTAAGCTAAATCCAGTAAGTCCAACCAAATGGTTCCTTGGAACCTCCTATATCTAAATATTTGTTTTAGAAATAACCAAACATGAGAACATAGTTTGAAGGCCACATAAATTTAAAATTTTCAAATTAGTGGAAAACAATAAATAATTGTCACCTGGGTACATATTATTTCTGAAGTATCTACCCAATTCTTCTGCCTGCAAATGACAGAAATTAATGTTAGAAGAAATGTCAGAAAAGTTATAAATGAAAACATGAGTATCGCACACAATGATGTCACATAAGAGTAGTTTCAGAAGCAACATAACAAAACTCCCAAGTATAACTGAAATTTTCATAAGCAATTACCAAAACATAAACTCCCTCTATCCCAAAATGAGTGTCCTTTTATTAAGGAAGTTAGTTATGCATGAATAGTCAATAGTATTCTTATTATAAGTTAGTTAGCATCTCTTTAGTATGTTACAACACATGATTATATAGAGATACAAAGAATATACAACACTAACGAACTTCTCTTTAATTTTCTCAAAATAGAAACCAAGACATCATTTTTGGGCGAAGGGAGTATATGATATGTTAATTATTAATACCTGCTTTCGGCCAGCATGGGTAAGAACACCCCCATATTTAAGAACCATCAAAGCTTCAACTGGTCGTTCTTCCTCACCTTCACCATTGCTTTTAGCAACTTTAACCCACTTTAGTGGTTTAAGTTGAACTTTCCTATAAATGCCAGAGAAATGTCCCCCCTGGATATGAGATAAAACCAAGATTCACATCACAAGAGAGCAAACTGTCATTTTAGCAGAACATGTAAGATAATGAGAAGAATTTAGCTGTGGCAATGAAGTCTTTGTAGTATGTGCTTTATGCATTTATCCCAGCATAACTAGCATTGTATTTGTTAATCATTGCCATAGTCACCAACTCACCATTATTTCAAATCAAATCTTAAAGCCTACTAATGGTTCCAAAACCTAAAAGATTTCTCAACCCATAAAAAGAATGCATGGAATTTCAGGTAGGCACTCTTTTCATGGCTCATCAGATATTTTCTTTAGTGCGACAACAACAGAATGGAAAGAACCACGTATACATACAAAAAAACAAAACAAACAACAGTCCCCTAGGAGATGACTCAATGGTAAGACACACATCTCCTTGTGTGGGAGGCCGTGGGTTCGAATCCCATTGAGTCGGGTGGGGTGGGATTTTGGGTTAAAAGGGGAGAGCTACCCCTGTTGTGTAGCTCAACTGATCAAAAAAAAAAACAAATGGAACTCCGAATCCTAGGAAGACAGCCTTCTTCTCAACATGAACACTACAAAATTAAGCAACGCAGGATTTACCATTTACTATAGGATAAGATAATTCAGAATTCCATGGAATACCTCTATTTGCAGCAGAACCTCCTTAGAATATTTAATTCATTGGGAACCACACAAACAAAAAAAGAAGTAAAGCGAAATAGAAAAAAATAACATAATTTAGTGAAATCTATTAACCTCCTCAAGGACAGCTTTGACTTGACGAAGCTTTTCAGCATGCTCAATGTCTTCTGCTTCACTATCACTCTCTCGACCTGGTCTAAATCATATAGATAGTCATCAGTAATCCATGCATGTTATTGGTGACTTAACAGTAGATTCAACTCCCGAAGATTATATGCTTTTTGTTTGTGTTTGTGTAAATTTGACTATTTGAGAACAGAGAAGATTGAATAGAAGCCGTATTTAAATGCATGAAAGAATGAAAGATTACAATAGAGGAGGTCATGGATATAAATGTAATTGAGAGTCTATAATTATAATTGATATTTAGATTAATTCTCTAGCACAGTTAAATCCACAAAATTATTAGTTGAGAAGTGATACCTAGAGCGAGGTACAAGCATACGTGTGGCATCTAACAAATCTTGTAACTGAATAGCACTTTTAAGTTTTGTCTGCTTAAAGAAGAAATAATTAGAGAGTAGAAACCCAATACCAACTTGTCCAGAAAACTATTTATTAACATACAATAATAAATAAATAAATAAATAAATAAGAAGGGATGGAGAAAAAGATACTACCTCACATCGAGGCCTTCCCCCGTTGTACTTCAACATCAAATTTAGCAACTTTTCTTCAGTAACCTTCAACTTTACTTTCTGTTTGGGTGTTCGGTCACCACTGCTCAGACATAACATGAATAAGTTGGGAGAAAGCAAATTATACTGGACTAGATAAAAATAATCAGGGAACCATGACATACTGCCGAATTATAGCAATGACACAGCGTAACTCCTCAGACTGGCCAAAAGTGCCAATAATCCCACTTCCTTGACGTGTTAAGCCCTCAGAAGGTTGGATTGGCTCATTAACTTTCCATGGTAAAATTGGTGGAATCGCTGAAGAAAGATGAGGAGCTTTTGCATCTAAAAACATCTTCCTTAACACACAAGCAGCATCATCATAGTACCTTATATCAAGAATGAGTAACCCTTAGAATTTCAAAATATAAATCCACACTAAAGATGCAGAAACTGTGACACGAGTAAGGTATGAAATGGTATATACAAACAATGACATCATATTATCTGTTATAGATGCATTGTCATATTCAAAGTATACCATATGAACAATGCAAGAATTAAAAATCGTGTAGTGAGAAAATAAAATTATTTCCCAATTTTTCAAATGATTTGGACCAAAATACTGATTATAATAGAGGGCTAATGGCTACTTAACATTCCATGTATCTCAGACAGATCACATTCAACATGCAAGAGTCATGTATCAAGAATGTCTCTGGAAACATTATTAATATCAGAAAATGAAATAGACAGCTATAATATTAATGGCTCATTGGCTCTTATAAGTCATATATGTTCATAATCAGTATACAAGATTATTTGCATGACTTATTGCTGATAAATTTTAGATTTACAAAGCATTTGAGGAATAAAAAAACATTTGAGGCAAGCTAGATTACCCCTAAAAGAATTCAAAGACAAAAAATAAAGTATCTTTCAGCTTTGGTTTATATATTTTTGAAATTAACACATTAAATAGATTTTAAAAGGGTATAAGAGTATAATTTGGGGATGAAGGTGGATGAGGTATAACATGATGAATTTGGGTGTTTTAAAGAGGCAGATAGTGCATTGCAAAGTGAAGAAATATTGATGAAAAAAGAAACAATACTAACAATATCATAAAAATAAGCAAGATTAATGACAAAAAAGCAAAGCTTTACTTGTGGGAGTTCTTCACAAAACTCCAACCATTCACATCGCAAACATATGATCGCCCTTCACTCCGCAATAGATCAAAACCACAAACCTGCAAGTCACATAAACTTTTTCAATGCATCCTGAAACTGTTTGAGAACATCCACATGTTTGAAACCAGAATATCAAAGACAAAGCCAAGTCAACAAAAATAGCAACTCAGCAAGCTATGAGCTATCTATCCGTTCTCATTCGAAGGAGCAGTAAGTGAACACAAACAAAGGAATGCATGAGCATAACAAAAAAAAAAAAAAAAGTAGCCAATGAGAATGACCAAAAAGATTCACCAGCTAAAATTGAATATAGGCAAAGTTGTATATGTATTTCTTTATTTAGAGATAAATGACACGGGAAAAGGGGTTTCAAGTGATGCATTATAACAGAGGAGAACATAGTTAAGACAAAATATAGACATGATTAAATTCTTGCAGTCTATTGTCAGTAATTTCTTACTGGCAATTTTTTTTATCGTCATGAGTCATAACATGAACAGGAAACAGGCTTGTATGAAATATCCCAAAGTTGAAGCAGAAAAGCAATAAAACAGCAAGCAGCAGTAACTATAAAAGTATATATCTACATCTCCTTGGAAGAATGTACTGTTTATATATCACAAGAATCAGATGACATACCGCTTGCCTAAATGCAAGGCAAACCTCTCTTGACATGTGTTTCTCATTTGGTGTCAGTAGCACAGGATACCTAACCTGTAAAGCAAAGCAAGAAACAAGTTTCACAATTATTCTTGCAATCTTCATTCAGGAATAGCAATTTATTAGTTTAGCCAGGTAGTCTCAGCTTACTGCCAGCTACAAACTTCAACAGAATCTATTCATAAATATTTCCTCTATTTTAAATATCACAAGATCTTTCAGATAATATGATACATATATTATTCACCAAGAGCAATATGTGTATGAAGGAATCAAAAACACACAAAGAAAGTTTGTGAACACTCGAGTATAATCTAAATTTATTTTGATTAAGCAAATTAACCAGTTCCAAGATGCCTCTAACTACAAGGCTTGGAATGGTAAGGGTTCCATTACACCCACATAAAAGCTCAAAGGTAAATATATTATGGCTTGCATTGCATGTACATGTTGGATATTGTGAAGGCCTGAAACCACATGTACGAAAGCCAGTAGAAATCAAAACACAGAAAATTGATAAACAATGAGAAGACTTGTAACTAAAATATTTGTCCGTACAGGTTGACAGCCCTTGTTTACATCCAGTGGAGGAACTAGTAAGGAGGGTGGGGTCAATTGGCTTATTGACCCCATATTGTTAAAAATATATATATATATATATATATATTATACTTATATATTTTAAGAAAAAAATGAATACACCTAATTGACACCCCAAAATTTGAAGATATTATACTACAATTTCATAAAATCCAATATAATTTTGTAAAAAGCACATTAAAGTCCATTGTTATCCACTATAGTTTAAACTTTTATCATTATCACAACATGGAGTTCTTATTTTTATTCATTAAAGCAATAAAAAAATACAATAGAAACAAGCTTGCATTGATTTGGAACACCAAATCCTAGGAACTCTCCTAGGAACAAATGGAACTCTCCTTAGTTCAACAAACCAAATATGCAGGAGGGATATATGCACAGGTATACAATCTAGTTTTACCTTTATCTAGCCCTAAATTCTATTTTTAGAATTAGAATCATTATCAAGTACAAGATTTCAAGCCCCATAATTATAGTGGTAACTGTGTATTAAAAGGTAGATAGTTAATTTAACTAATCCTTTTGTCATCACATCAAAGACTTTCAAATTCTGAACCCATAGTCACTAATATATCTCAAACCACTAGATGTCCACCAAACACAAACTACCTCTTTCATACAGTTGAGCTTCAGTATAGATGGTAATGTACCCAGCTCACGCAACCACAAAAATTGATAATGGATAAGAAGATATCAAGTTGTTGACTGCAAAATTTAAAACTTATTAGGGAGAAAAAGACATGAAGCACTTACTTCTTTGCCATCAGTATTTCTCATAACAACACCATCAACAACAGGGGACTTCCTTGCCTCGGCGTGTGCATATTCAGGGCCTACGGTATAAACCTAAAATAACCATTTGGCGAGATGCCACAGAAATCAATTAAATTTGAAATTGATAATAATCTTGCAAGTGCCTCATAAGTCATATCTCTACTTAAAAGTTAAAACCCATTAGGCAAGCAATATAGAGGCCAAACCATACAACCTTGACATCTGTTCCACCGGTTGGCATAAATTCCTCATATATATAAGAGCCTTCACGCCTCACTCTTCTAACATCTGGATGAAACTCGCTTGACCGGTTGCCCACCTAAAATCACATATGATTTTATGAATAATCATGAATGATGAAAATAAGTCATCAAAACTTGTAAATTTTTAATGGTGCAATTACGGGTTATGCTATTAGGGAGGTTAAAAATGCTACAAAAGTGTGATAGTAAGTATGTAAGAATCATCCTTTTGAACTCAGCAAAGTCTTAATTCAAAATCTATCCATGTTACAATTAAAACAAGCAGATCTGATACAGACTTGCCAATCCAAAAGTGCCTACTTGACAGGAGATAAGATTTTCACTTCAAGAAGTAGGTTGGACTCAAGTAACCCAAGCCAAAACCCGAGCTGCTTAGAGACATTTTAAGCTCAGCTTAGGCAGACAAAGCCAACCAAACCCTTCTCCCACCATCAAGGTCCAGGATTTAAAATTAAAGGATGAATAGCCCACTATTAACTCCAGATACATTAAATGCAAAAGAATGCATTAACATTTCATAAGAAATTATTCACACGTATTTCAAGAATGTCATATAAACTTGTAGCGCAAAAGAAATATAAAGTTAAATCATGCTGTGTCCATTTTAAAAGTGCAAGTGAATCACCTTCCTGAACAACTCCTTCATACCACCGCCTGCCGAACTTGGATAATATATCATTATACTATGATCATCCCCTTTATTTGCACAAAACGTGAGTCAATACCTTATATACAAAATGATGAGGAAGTGGATACAAACAATCCAAAGGTTAAATGTAGATAGCAACACAATAGACAAGTTACAACTATCACCATGCAGTGTATATATTCACAAACAAAGTGTAACCGGTTCTGAGACAAACTTTTATCAATAATAAAAAGAAACAAATTTGCAAACTTGCAATTTTGAATTTCTATTTTTAAGGTACTCTTCAAAGTTTAAGCAATTTAGAAGGAACAACACTGCTCTATTAGAGTTTCAAACTTACATCTTCTTTCTTACAAATTAGAATTTCCACACAACTTGAATCAAACTTTAAGTTCCAAAGATACTTATATTTTTAGGTGTTATTTTAGAATCATAAAATAAAATAAAATACAATAACTTTATTAACAACAGAGAGGAGACTACTTTCTTAATCACAAATTGACCAACTTATAAAAATGTGAGCAATGAAAATAATGACACATAACAAAATCAACGTAAAATACCTTGACATTCTAACATTTGTAGATCGCAGGAGATCCATTATCATTAAAATTAATGCCGTGCATATCCGAATGTTTTAGTAGTATCACTGGTGCAAAAATTATCTGATGAAAACATCCAGTATACCGATAATGGTGTGCCCAGTTAGTTCCTTGTATTCTTTTTTGCAAAACAACACACATTGAACAGCTAACCATATAGATTTATTGGTGGAGGTGCAGATGAGGAAACACAACTTGAAAGAAGTAAATCATTGATAAATTAAGTAATGAGCAAACCATGAACAGGCTTTTCCACAAATGGCTTCCAGAAACGTTCCCCATGAACTTCAACAAAATCTTCTTGCTCAATGAAAAAGTCCAGCTCTTGATACGGCACTTCCCTATTTACAAGGGCATATCTTGGAACTGGAATTCCAAACATTTCAAGGCGCTTGAATCCCCAAAAATATATGAAATTAGTCTTTGTCATTTGATGACCAAAACAATATTTAGAAATAAATAAAAAAATGAAAACGATTAATTAAATGGCCAACATGAAGGTTTTAAAAGATATATATGATTCTATAAGGACAGTCCATTCAGCATACCTAAAAGGAGAATTTGCCATTTGTTCTATAGCAATTTCCTATAACTTCATGGTTCTTCAGTTCAGAATGACCAGGCCCATCAAGTTTTATGTGCTAAAATATAAGGAGAGAATAAACAAATACAAATCTGTCTTCTCCAAGTTATGACAAATATTTTCAGTAAACAAACGCTCACACTACATGGATTTACCCTTCCACCTAGATAAATTTTTAGACATTATATTTATAACTGCACTTCGTAGCCCTAATATATAGCCACTTATTTAGAATGTGGGGGAATTAAAAGACAGAGGTATGAGCAGTTCAAAGAGCATTTTATCAAACAAATGGTCATAATAAAACCATTATCTATGTGAATAAATGCTGTGAGTATACTTTGGGCGGATTGAAAACCAATGAATTCTGATAAAATGAGAAGTGCCAACCAACTGAACTAAAACCTTCCTAAAAATATGTTAGTTTGGAATATATACCTCATATACCTTCCTTCGATCGTGAAGAAGATGTTGAGGCTCCAACTCGTTCACTAGGAATGGCCTGAATTAAAAATTATAATCAATTTGATAAGTAAAGAACTATTCTTACAGAAAGCAGAACATTAAGGGTGCACTCGTTTACCAATTTTTAATTGAAATCCTAGGAAAATAGGACATCGCGGGTATTTTCAAATTACGATTATTGCTTTCGTTTAACTTTTTCCGGACATATTTGGGATTAAAAAAATACTCTCCTTAAATGAGTTGCAGAATTCCAAATTTTGAGAAATTGAAATAACATGGTAGATGTGTTATTTCAATTCCTTAAAATTTTGAATAATTGAAATGATGAGAAAGTGAGTTGTAACTATTTTAATTAAGCTAAAAACTAAACTATACGAGCGCTACTTAAGAACAAACAGCCCACCAAAATGTTATATACAGAAAAGGCATAATTTTGTGAAGCCCTTTGACAACTGGAAGATGGTAAAGGCAGGTCAAAGGGT
This sequence comes from Pelargonium myrrhifolium, assembly GCA_036897405.1. Lineage (NCBI taxonomy): Eukaryota > Viridiplantae > Streptophyta > Magnoliopsida > Geraniales > Geraniaceae > Pelargonium > Pelargonium myrrhifolium. The sequence goes on from JAYMTK010000427.1 coordinate 17,781, forward strand.
TAGCATTACAATGATGGTGGTGGAGAGGAAAGGTTTATACAATGGCAGCATTCATAGTTATGATAGTGAAAGTAGTGGCAGTTGTGATGATTGCATAAAAGTGAGAAAGGTTGATCCTAATACTGGTTTTGTGGTAGTGGCAATGCATAACAGAGTAATCGGTGGCTTTGGTAATTACATGGTGGTTAGTGTATTAGCACTGCTATTGATATCATTGTGAACAGGCAAAGAACCATAATACATCAAGATTTCAAACACTTTGGCCTTATCTGCTGACATATTCCAGAAGATTATGTATAAAACTCGCACTACCTTTAGAAAGTCATCTTACAGTTCTTGTTATGGCTTTAAACATGATGCAGATTTGAGATTTGCCTCTCCAAATCTGCTAATTACTTCATATAAATTGATCATGTGAAATTTGTGAATTTTATTACTTATATATTCTTCCAATCCATTTTACATATTAAACATTTAAACTTAAGTTGTTATTCTCTGTATGATATGACAAATGGACATGCTGTGCAGACACTTCTTTTACCAATATATCCATTTGCAATTCCACTGAAAATGAGCACCACAGGTTTAGCTCGGCATCTCACTCTTTACTGTATGATAACAGTGCATGTCTCCTATGACTATGCATGACCAATCTATTAAATTCACAATTGCTTAGAGAAATTAAATTTGGCGCATAAGCAATAAGCAAAACTTACTTCCTCAAGGCAGCATATGCCTCGGCCTTTTCAAGTGGATAACCAGTGGAATAGAAGGCTATCAGGCAATCGCATATTGGCCATCTGAAAAAGTAACCATTGCAACATTTATTCTTCTGGCAGAGACCTACTCCATTTATTATTCCCAAAGACACACTTTATAAAAGGGGGATGCAAACAATATGATGTTAAAATTAAACAGTTCCACATCAATAAAGTCTACACAAACAGCAATGGGCCCACTCAGACAAACATGCCAATGCTGGCAAGTTCTCATATTACCTATAGGCCTGTCTGATATTCTTGAACATACCAAGATTAGTTTTCTTTCTGTCAGCTTTGAATTTAATCCATACAAAAGCAGGCATAGTTACAAAACCAAACTTACAGAGTCTACAAACTCAAATTTACCACCGAAAAAAACACCCATTCTTAGTCAGGTACTATTTGTTTAATAAGTTGACCTCTCATATTGTATGTGCGAGAAGACAAACAAACGTCTGGATTTTCACTTTAACAAAGTTCACATTTTCTAAATTCAATGGCATCGATGTAAGGGAAGCCACCAGGCTAGCCTATGTGATAATCCAGAGTACTGCAGCAATATAATGTGCATAACAATCAATTATCCCAAAAAGGAGGCAGAAATCTCTCATAAAACTTTAAGAAACAGTATAATAGTCAGCATTATTACACAACATAATTCAGCTAATTACTCAACAATGTGCATCTCCTGTGGATATTCATGAGTAACCATCAATACAAAGTTTGTAACAAGTAAATATCATTTAAAACAAAGCATATGTCTCGTATAACAACGATCAAGATAGAAGACAATACTACCAATATCACAAAGCATGATTCAGCTCATCATGCAACTATGTACCTCTCAACTGGATCTTCAAGAATAACCTTGTCTCCAAAATGTATAATCTATAACAACATACAGAAGCCAATACTTTATAAGTGCAAACAAACTCAAACACTTCCACAACCAACCTCCACACCACAGATCTCAACAACAAAATTTGGGGAAAAACATATCAGTTAACAATTAATCCATAACAGTGCTAAACACTCACACTGCTTCACAAATATGAAACAATGGAGCGTGGGGCTTGATGAGTTTCTCTGTTACTCATTTAGTTGTGTCGAACACTAAACATATATGAAATTCAGTACATAAAAAACAAAAAACAAAAAACGATACCGAAATCGCCAAAAACAAATGAAAATCAGTTCTATCCAAAGATAAATTACCTCAAATTCACCAAAAGCCTCCAGCCTCTCAAGAATCTGCCCCATCGGAGCCGAGAAGACCTGCAGACACAAGTTCACCAAAGAAGAAAAAAACACTAACCATATGAGTCGAAATCAAAGAAAAAGAAAAAAGCAAATATGCATTCCAAAAAAACACGTAATCTGCATTTCTAGGACTCGTATTTCCTGGCTCTGTTTGTGGACGGATACGTAAATTAAGCAAAAGAAGAGAACCTCGGGGCCACATTTCACCTTCTTTTCCATCACGCAGACCCCAATCTTTATCTTCCTTCCATCTCCACCACCACTTTCCTCCATCTTCACAACTTTCTGTCTCTGTCTCACACCAAAAACCTAAAAATATACTCCAAGTAGAGGTTCGCCAGACAAGAAAACGATGAGCAGAGGTCGCTCAGAGCCGCAGCAGAAAACAGAGCAGTCAGTGGATGACAGTGACACTACTCTCTCAATTTCTCTCTGCACCTACCTTGTGGAGACGAACACGTATCAGAACCCTGAAGAGCGGAGCAGAGCACACCTGTGGTGTGTATATATACGTGGAAGAGATCTAAGATGAGAAAGAGGAGGCACGTGAACTCGGGCGGCGACTCGCTAGAGACTCAGTCACGAGGTGATGAGGAAAATAAATAGAAAGAGAGGATCATGATTCATAACAAACCAAGCAGTGGCAGTGGAAAAGTAAGTTAAAATAATGACGTGAAGTGCTTTTGAGAAGGGCGTGTTTGGATAGGATAGATACAGAGAAAGCGCTTTCGGATTCTGGAATATACATATGTGTACTTGTTTGTTGTCGTGGAAGGAAAAGGTGGATTGCTTTTTTTTTTTTTTTCTTTTGCAACGAAATGAAAAGCAGGTTTAGCTTTAGCTTTCAGCTTTTTAGAAGTGGGTATTAGTTTATTGTTTTGAGTTTCGGGCTTGTTTTGAAGTAAGTGCTTTTAGCCTTGACTAATTCATTTGTATATCCTCACATAAGTTCATTGCAAAAATAAAAATGTACTCTCTTTTTTTTATACAAAAAAGTGCTGAAATCTTTTCTTGCAACGGGTTAGGTCCATGATTATGTACAAGGGTCATAATGTTCAAGAAGAGACTATATCTCTGACTCTCTGTCCTCTAGTCTAGGGCTTTTGGCACTTTAATGCATCAAAGTGGTCTCTTACACCACCACCACCAAAAATGTGTTGAGTGGGGATCGATCATGGTACCTTATGATTGCTTATAAAGTGATTTTGAGTGCCTTATGCAATCATTACTGTTTTTTAAAATTTTTTTGCTTCTATCATCTCATAAGTAGAAGCAAAGAGAGAACTAAAGAATTTCATATATATCCCTACTTTTATATGTTAATTAATTATATTATCTCTCGTGTTTTGTTGTTAAAATTCATCAATAGACAAAAAAGTATACATTTACATATGTAAGGTTAATTCTTTTAATATAACGGGTAGATGTTTTTATAAAAAAAAGTTGGACATTTAGAAAGAACAAAAAGAAGTTGATTTTTTAGAAAAAAAATTTATTGTTCTTATAAAATGTTGGCATTTAAATATTAAAAGTTGACTCTTTTAGTACATAAATTGATTGTTTTTACAATGAGATTGACATTTTAATATAAAGTTGACCTTTTTAGTATATAGGTTGTTTGTTTAAGATATCCTGAAATTTTTTTGAGTACACGATGTATGTACATTTTATTTATTATTTATATTTTAAAAATAACTTCAAACTTTTTTTGTTTTTGTTTTAGAATAAAAAATTTATTTTTGTTGGTTTTTACAAACATCTTTCAACAAACTTGATTTTAAAAGTTGTTTTGAAGTTGTTATTGACTTTAGAGTAGTGTTACCAATTAAGCCCTTCAGCTGTAGCAGTTGGGTAATAACCTCATTGGTGACTAGATTCTTACTTTTAGCTGTGAATAAAATAAAAAAGGAACCAAACACATCACAATAAGGCTAATAGAGAAAGGGTTAGTTCATGTGTGTTTGGAATTATGTATTGGACCCAACACAACATGTTATCCATTATATGTGAATGTCCTGCTTGGAATTAAGGGTATGGTCCAAGCTTTTTCTTAAAACAAATTGTATTCTATTTGGTCCTGACGGAACCTAAAAAAAATGGATTCGCTGCCAAGTTGGAAATAAAATAAGGGGAAAAAAACGACAACGTAGCGCAATAGGTGGTGTTGATGGTTTTACGAGTAAATGTCGTCAGAGGGCCCACGAAGGAAGATCATCTGACCCAAGTCCAAGAAAGTTTCTATGATTTATTTATAAAAAAGTTAGGTTAGCAATAGTGGGTCTATTGACTTGCAGCTCGGACTAATTTCGTGTTTGTTTATAATAAGGTTTTGGATACAGAGAAAAATCAATTTCTAACTATTATTCATTACAGTTCCGTAAAAAAAAAAAAATTAATAGAATATATTTATTCAAAAAATTATAGAATATATTATTGGATTGGTTGTTTGTTTGATAAAACTTCTCAATAGTTGGAAGTAGCTGAAAGTAGTTGGACACAGCTGAAAGTAGTTGATAGTAGTTGAATGCAAATTTTAGCAAAAGTCGGTTTTGTTTGATAATGTGATGACTTGAAGTATCTGGAAATAGAGTTTGATGTAATTGTATATTTGACAAAAAAAAATGGAATGAAGTATAAAATGTGTAAATTACCAAAATGGGTATAATATAAATAGTTAAGATAAATTAATATTTTGAGTTTTATGTGTTGAGTTAAAAAGTAATGGGCTTATTTTATTGTAATAAGCCCAATTGGTTACTAAAAAAATCTAAAATATTTTTTTTTGACTAAGTTCTTTACTATTAATATTGTTCTTGTTTGTTGTTTTACCTTTCTTCTTTCCATGACTTTTATTTTTCCTTTCACCAAACTTATGTCTTTTCCCAGACACAACAACA
>JAYMTK010000428.1:0-22690 GCA_036897405.1 Pelargonium myrrhifolium
TTAGGTAGGTCTATTATTTTAATATTTCTTTCTAGTTGTACAGCTCTATATATAGAGCTCTTTCATATGTGAATTATATCAGAAAATAACCAAAACCTACATCTCTTGTTAAGCAATTGAAACAAATCCAATATCAATCAAACTACTTCCTCTCCACAAAATATTCTTCTCATAAATTTAGTCTCAATATAGAGGCTAAAATCCAACAGTTTTGCATACATCCGACTTACTAACTAAACATTCCAAAATCAACTTGATCATGTTTTGACTGAAACTCACAGGTCTTTCTTGGAGTTCTCGTGAGCCTTGGATCTTTGCATTATTATCCTATGATGGGAGGGTAAGAATATGAATAGCCTGTCTTTGAAATGGGAGGATGTTTGTGCTCTTAATCTTCAAGAATAGGGAAGGTTTTAAGACATTCAAGACCAGTATGTTAATTTGCTTAGCGCCGCGACCCTTTCTTCACTTGTCAATGGCACCATGATTTTTATGCTGGAAATTGTCCTGGGAGTGCTGGTACCTTTTTCATTTATGCTTCAATCAGGGTTAAATATGCATTAGATGCCTGTTCTCTCCGTATATGATATAAGCTGGCAAATGTTGTCACTAATTTGCAGAGCACAGTGCTCAGTTTAGACTAAAAACTGTGCAAAAGGAACACACATTTTTTGAATGCCAGTCCACCCTAGATACACTGAAAAACAGAAATCACCACAGGCAATATAGAGCAGACCACAAATCCCACTTGACGCGCCTGCTGGAAAACTTACTATGAACTCACTTTTCTGTTTTTCCCTTGATTTTGCAGGTAGTTGTTGAATCTGTGAAGCCATATGTCACCAAAAAATGAAGTTAAAAATGCTGGATACAAGGTTCTCCTTAACATTCTTTTGGTCTATGAGTTGCTTGATATATTCTGATTTTTTTCTCCACTTGGCTTCAGATATATCATGTCACTCCATCTTGCAAAGAAAAGATGATCCACAGCATCCCTTCCATGAAAATATAGGAATTTTTGGCTTAAAATGTCATCAATTTTTTCTTTGTTCCCCCTTTTACGATGAATAGTACAATGTATTTCGTTCATGCCTTAAAATGTAAGGTTTGATGGCTTTGCACGAAACATTAGCCCTGCACTTCAAAATTATGATTCTAATGAAAATTTATTCGGCAAACAATGTTCAATGTTGTTGTATTTGATTCTTCCTCTGTTTCGACCAAACTGATTTGTTTCCATATCTCTTTCAGAACTCCGGAATTTGAATTTCAGATTGAGTGGTAGATGATGGTATAAGCCTATAAGGTAAGGTGATCCATTCATTGTCCGTACAAATAAATGGACAAGAAGGACAGGTTTGTTCACACCTCAAATTTATCTTTTTTTTTATGTTTCACATCATTTTCACTTGTGCATATAAGGAGCAGAAATAAGTCCTAATTAATCAACAAAGTGACATTGAGCTTATCCAAACCCAGAGTGACAAAGATGAGTCAGATACAACACAAGTGTTTGAAATGTGCCTCACAGTTTCCTGGTTCAAGGCAAGGATCCCCAAGTTTCTTTCCAATGCTGACTCAGCGTCTATTTTGCTTTACACGTGGCACTCCCACCCACCACGAATGCTACTGCCACGTGCCGCTTGACACATAAGCCTCCACGTCAGTGGCCATGAGTTATCAGCATCTCATGGTGAACCGGTGCTGCCAAGTCAACTTGATGACACGTGGTGTCACACTAGAGAAGAAGGAGAAGAAGAAAGAAACATAGTACTAGTGTGGTCGGATAAGGCGAAAAAGACTCGTGCTTTGTTGTGTCGGCTCTGGGGCACTCACTTGCTGCCACGTAAAATAGAGCATAGATTCTGATCGGGTGAGTAGGATTATTAAGATACGCTTCATGTGGAGCTCAACTATACTATACTTTACATGGGTCTCCACATGAAAACAATATTGTATTTATTTTTGTAAAGCGGTCGATATTTATGAATATTTTGATTGGGGCTAGGGGTCAATTACTGAGATTCTTATAAATATTTCTGGGGTCCAGTTTAATTATATAAGCTTTAAATGTAGAGAAATTAAAAGCCAAAACATAACAGCTCAGCTCGTTTTAAGTTATAGAGTGCTTCTCTTTTTTTGTTATATTCGCATTTATACAACTTTATAACTGTAAACCATATGTTTTTGCTAAACTTCATCTGTCAGTATACTAGAGTTGGGCCCAGAAGTATTATTGTCCATCAACAATATTCATTTAAATGACATAAATGTGAGATTATTGGATTATGTCCATGTTCTTCATTATATTACGTGAAGCTAATCAAGTTGTCGACTGGTTTGTTGGTTATGTTCTATTTTTGTCCGATCTTTTGATTTGGAGTATTTATGCTGATGACTTTTTTCTTGTTTTTGGTTCTATTTTTGTTAGTGATAGTTTTGATTTTTCGACTATCGAAATTTTTTTTCATGCATACATTCATATAACATTTGTTTTAGGTGAATTCTTTGAAGAGGTAAGACTTGTCCGCATTTTTTTTTTGTATTTTTTTAACAAACGGATAGAGGTCCCATCAAGCACCCAACATTTCAGGTGACGTTTTTTTAATATAGATAAATAGTCTCTCAAATTTATACATCAATAAATATTCTATTTTCTTATCATAATATCAAATCATTTGAAGATTATGTTTAATCTAAATTTGAATTAGATTGCAAATCTTTAACCACCATATGGAGGACTGAAAAATGGCATTCTGTTGAAAGTAGATACTATTTGAATAACTACTTAAGAATTAATTATATATGAAAGAAGATGAAGGAAATTTACAAAAAAAAAAAAAAATCAAAAACAAATTATATATGCTGTTGAAACATGAAAGTTTCCCACATGGGTGCACCCTCGTTACAACTTGAAAGTTGGTACATTAAATTTTAAGTTTCATCATGTGCTAAACATGACTAAAATAATACTAGTAAAAATTAGGATAGAACCCAAAACTTTTATATAAAAATGATGAGGAAAAAAAATAAAAACACAGTGCTGCGTAATTAAAAAAAAATATTGGGCCCTGAGGAGACAAGCAAAGGACCCATGATCAGATCCAACCCAACCGCAGGAGTGAACAGACGGCTGATTTATCGACACGTGGAGGGCCCAGAGAGGAACAATGTATACAGAGTGGGGCCGCCTTCCTGCTCACGTGTAATGATTAAATCCCGGGATTCGCAGCCATTGCCGAAGAACCACCACCGATCTCATCTCTCTTTCAAAACTCAAATTTTCTCTTCAGTCTCAGTCAAATGTTCCTCAACAAATATTCCTCCGATATTTTCTCTTCTTCTTCGTCTTCTCCCATTGCTACATTGCTCAATTCCCCTATTTCTACTTCTTCATTCCTCTGAAACTCTCTATTTCTGCTCCCTATTTCTGCAACAACGCCCATTCCTCTTCCATCTTCTTCTTCTTCTTTGGTAGGGTTTTCCGGATGGCATTTTCGTAATACTCTCCCTCCCTGGCCATGGCTGCGACTTCCAGAGGTTTCTCGACTCACTTTGATTTGAAGCTTCGTGAAGTCTTCCCTCTCCGTCCCGACGCCCACAATAGCAATGTGCTGAAGCAGCAGCTGCGGCGGAGGAGAGTGAGAATCGCCGCTGCTGATCGGGTCGGTGCGGGGTGTCGAATCACCTGCTGCTGCTCCGACTCGGTGGTTCCGATTCGGGGAGCTTCTCCGCGGAAGACTGTGGAGAAGGTCGAGGAATGGCGCAAGAGGAGCCCTCGCCGTGTTAGAATTCAGGCTACTCCTGCGATGCCCTTTGCTTCTCCTCAGTATGTCTCTGTCGCTATTGATGCTACTGGATTTTCTTTGTGTGTCTGATTTTTTTACATCTTATTTTGCTTATTATTATTGAAATGCTGGATGAATTGATCTGCTGAATTTGGTTTAAACGTTTAGAACTCTCGGCTTAAAATGTTTTAGTTACTGTGTTAGCATTGAGCAGTGGAATTTTTAATCATTCATATATAAATAGTATTGGGCTAAATATTGACTTCAGCGAAGCTGGGATCCATGGATACTGTATTGTATTTTTCTAAGTGATGAAATATATTTGGGGCTATGAGCAGCTGCTGAAATGGATTTGAATTATCTAGGGGATCACTTCATAGAATTTGACGTTCTGAGTTCAGTGTCAGTCTCCAAAGTGTGTCCTCAATGAGCTATAGTTCTGGGCATGAACATAGTGATAATTTTTGAATTGGTGAAAACAATTTACTCTTGTAAATTGGTTTGGTCATTACTTTTACGTTAAATCAATAGATTACCATCCTAGATTGATTTAGCTGATGTGCAAGTGTGAACTGGTTCTATGAAATGTTTTGATGCCACTTAATCAATTGGCATTATTATTAACAAATATGATATGACTATACTCTCACTAAGGTGTGGCCAGCGCCAGATTGGAATTTATGAACTTAGCTCCCAGAACTATGAGTACTTTTTAGGATATTGCTAGCTTGGTAGCGTTTGGATTAGAACTTTTGGTTAGGAATGGGAATGAGATTCTCATTGTTCATGTTTGGGCTTTGGATTATGATTTATTGGTTATGAGAATGGGTCTGGAATGGGAATCTCATTCCTATTAGGCTATTCCCATTCCAAGTTTTTTAATCCAAACTCTACCTTGGATGAATATTTACCTTTTTGAGGGTTCTCTACAACCAGTATAAAATTGTATTTTCCAGCCTGTAGTTCAGGCTTCTTTTAATCTAGTAGGTAGACAGTATAGTTTCAAATAAATAACTAAAGTGTATTTCTTATGCCACATTGCTAAGTTTTTCATGTTGCCTTACATTGTGATTGCTACAGATCCCGTTTTGCTTCCAAACAAGAAAAGTTCTATCCTCGCTGTACCCCAAGACCTTCTGGTCCACAGTCCCGAGATACTCCACCAAAAAGAGGTACTTTGTGTTACCGTACTATGTTTGTTGGTAAATACATCTTGGTTTAGATGATGTTACATTGCCGAACTGGTATGGTATACTATCTTTTCAAGCATTAGATTATCTATATTGGCAATGTGTTATTCCTAATTCTATGTTTACTGGTTCTCAAGATACTGGTATTGCAAATGAGAAGGACTGGGGCATCAACTTATTAAATGAACATGTCAATGAATCTGGTACAAATGAAGATGGCAGTACCTGGTATCGAGAAAGTGGGGAGAACCTGGGCGAAAATGGATACAGATGTAGATGGGCAAGGATGGGTGGCAAATACCATGATGGTTCCTCAGAATGGAAAGAAACGGTATAAATCTTTCATATCATTTTTTTTTTTTTAATGTAAAAGTATTGCTGATATTGGTGCGAGTAAGCTTGGACAGATTCCTTGTAAACTGAATTATCTATTTGAGCAATTGCTCTCGAACATTCTGCTTGCCCTAGATGACAGTGTGTACAAGTGATATCCTGAAATGTTTTTCCCAAGTAGACTAGGAACATGAAGAGAAAAAAGGGTTGAGTTTGTGAAATTTTTGCATAATCTCTGAAAGCTGATAGCTGAATTTTCTTATGCGCGTAATTTACTCGAGACATGGAATCTTTCCACTGGTAAGTGCTTGTATTTAAGATATGAAGTAGAATATGTAAGTAAGGTGAATGGTGATGCATGACATCTTTGTTGAAGGTGTATTTTGCATAAATATGATTATCTAAAATATCATTCAAATATTGCATTCTTCAATCTTCAATTTTTTGGTTGGTTGTTTATACATATTCTTCCCCTTCAGATTTCAATTCAAATGGCATTTGATCCTAATGTATTGTTGGGACATTAGGACCTTTTTATGCTACTAATCACGTGCCATTAACTTTGTAAAATGTTCCCACATTGACATTGTTCTCATAACACCATTAAGTATCATCCCAGGTGGATGCATTAATTGGATTTGTTGATCTCATTGACAGTGGTGGGAGAAGAGTGACTGGACCGGATACAAAGAGTTAGGTATAGTACACCTCATTTACTAGATGTTGTGATTAGTATGGACCATTTATTATAATTTTTGGATTTATGAAAAATCATGTTAAATTTGCAATCTTTGTTACAAATCTGGCTGTAATTATTATTCACTGATCTTGCAAACTGAGAATTTTCCTGATTTTGATTTTTTCCGTTCTTATATTGTTTTCTTGACTTCTTGAACTGGTTTCATTCTTGTACTAAATAAGTAATGTTTTGGTACTACCACATAAACATACAACTAAGGATATCCAAGTACAGATAAAAAATATTGAAGGTACAAAAAAAAATCTACCATTGCTTTTGTCAAAATATATTTTGACCTCATACTAGAAATAGTTTTTGGGTCATTAAAGATTTCGTGGAAAACAGAAAGCATGATTTGATCATGGAAGCCCCGGGGATAAAATTTGAAAGGGCTGACTTCAAAACAGCTCCTACACTTATCATTTTGCTTTATATGACTTAATAGATGAATATAATTTCTCTCCTTAATTATATTGTTATGATCACTCTCTAGCTTTTATTCGATTAATAAATTATACCTCTTAATGAAGAAAAAAAAGGGCTTTCAAAACTTAAAAAAGAAAACAATAATAGATAGAAATAATTTAAAAAATTGTTTTGGTTTATGTACTTGTTTTCGCATTTGAATAGGATAAATGTGTGTTGTATTTTGTTGTTGTTCTAGTTTTACTAGGAGTAATTTGATATGGATATCTTGTGATAAAGCTGGGTATCATATACAACATGAATGATTTATTTCTTGTTAATATTAATCAATATGCATGACACTATATATGTTTCCACTCAGTTCTGTGGTACTTCACACAATGCATATTCTCATTAGTTTAAGTTGATAGGTGTGGAAAAATCTGGAAGGAATGCTGAAGGGGATTCATGGTGGGAGACTTGGAATGAAGTGCTTCATCAAGATGAGTGGAGGTCCTTACTTCAACATTGGACACTTGATTACTGTTGATAGCTCAATTTCTTTTTCACAAACTTATATTAAATTTCATCATTATTATGAATTACAGTAACCTAGCAAGGATAGAAAGGAGTGCGCAGAAACAAGCAAAATCTGGCACTGAGAATGCTGGATGGCATGAGAAATGGTAAGCTAATTTCATTCCTTTAATGATTGTATTTACTTCCAAAATATATGAGCAACTAGGGACCAACTATTTTACATTGACAATATTTTCATTTTCCATGTAGGTGGGAGAAGTATGATGCTAAAGGATGGACTGAGAAAGGGGCACACAAATATGGTAGACTGAATGAACAGTCATGGTGGGAGAAGTGGGGCGAGCACTATGATGGAAGAGGATCTGTTCTCAAATGGTTTTCTGTTATTTCCCTTTCAAATTTATCTGATTAACATATTGCTTTGTGGATTGCTTTATCAATGAAAAAAAAAAAGTAAAAACAAAAACAATTCTTTGACTGCAACTGGCAAGTCTTGTTGGGGTGATCAGGACTCCTCGTCTTCCATTAAATGTTCAAGGACCTAGTAATTTAGTGTGGTATTGTAGATGATATGTGTGTGAGTGCCCGTGCGCGCTGTCACAGATGATATATTGTTACTTGTCTGCCATTTAGTAAGTAGTTGGATAGGTATGGAGGTATGGAACATAAACCTGCTGTGTGGATTTATAAGGGGATTGCGATAGTTTTTGTAATTTCTTCGCATTTCTTGTCTTGATAGTATTAGTGCTTTGGAAATAATTAATAGATCACATGTTTTCTTAGCATTTTTGTTGAGAGTTGCAATAATATTCCATTTCTTACTCTTCAGGACAGATAAATGGGCTGAGACTGAACTCGGAACAAAATGGGGAGACAAATGGGAAGAGAAATTTTTTGCTGGCATAGGTTCACGTCAAGGGGAGACGTGGCACGTATCTCCCAGTGGTGAACGTATGATACATCCTTCTATTAGTTAAGAAAATGTTTCATTTACCCTTCATCTTGCGTTCCTCGAGTAATCAATCATGTACTATCATATTAGGAGTTTGTCTTGCCATAACCAGCTATGTTATATTCATATTTGCACATCTTGAAACTCTAAACAGAAACTTCGAATTTTCTACCGCCCTTTATGGTTACAGTACTAAGACCCATGCAAATATTCCCCTCAAGATCCCGAAAATCCTGAATTTGGCAGATTTCTTCATACATGCATGTGATTTTCTTTTCAACTAGTGTATATCTTGTTTAACCGTATTGGTACTTTGATGTGCAATCCTGGTTTTACTATTAGCCGTTTAAGACGTATGAAATTACTGAGAACTTGTCTTTTCTCATGTTCAGGATGGTCAAGGACATGGGGAGAAGAGCATTTTGGAAACGGGTAATGAAATCAACTGCCACAACTCTTTCAGATTAGTGATTTTTTTTATAATGTTATACCATGCCAAGAGGAAAGTTTTTAGCTTTACTTGTATCTTTTGTATTCAAGGCTCTTTGTTTTGTGTGGTGGACTACAAACCATTTTTCCTGCTATCTTTTGCAGTAAAGTGCACAAATATGGGAAGAGTACAACAGGTGAAAGCTGGGATATTGTTGTGGATGAAGAAACCTATTACGAGTATGTGTTGCTATTATACGCTAATTGGTTATATTAACGAGTTAAAAGCTGGGTTCCACTGATGTGGTGTCATATGTTTGTTTCAGGGCTGAACCTCATTATGGGTGGGCGGATGTTGTGGGTGATTCAAGCCAGTTGCTATCTATCAAACCTCGGGATAGGCCACCGGGTGTCTTCCCAAATATGGACTTCGGGTCATCCTTATCATCTTCGGATGATGAGGACCCGTCAGTATCATCTCCAGATGATGAGGACCCGTCAGGTTTCCCTCCCCCTTCAGAATAAAGAGCTGCTTTTGATGCTGCTCCATAGTTTGCTTTAGATAGTTTAAAAAATTATTGGAACTCAATTAGATTTGTTGGAACTTTTGTAACAGAATATTGTGATTTACTGTTCAATTGATTCATTCTTTCGATTTAGGAAGGGCTTCTGTTTCGTGTTTAAATTATAAGTATTGAAGATTATTTATATCATAGGTGTGAATATCAGCCCAAAAAAATGTTGGAAGGAGCAGTCAGTACAATAGATGATTGTAAAATGTAATGATATACAGACTGCTGATTGTGTATTTGGTACAGTGGCAAATTTTAAGAATAATGTACTGTATGTGTGTGTAAACCTTACATTGTGTAATGTAATTTGAAATCAAGCAACTTTCAACGCTGGATGACAACTTTAAATTATGTAATGAGAATAAAATCATAATGAGCTAAAATCACAAAATCAAGCAACTATGGTGGCAATTTAAGAATTATAAAACTCTTCACAAATAAAGAAAAAAATTTACCTACTTTTAAGCTTATAAATTGAGATCACATTGATGACCCACCCAAAGAGAGTGAGTTTATTTCTGTGTTGCAGAAAACCCTAGTTTTCAAAACTCTTGGTGGAACCTAACCTAACTACACTCTTAGAAAGGCAGGCTAATCAAGAGAGCGACTCCTATCTTAAGGTAGCTGGAGCTTATATCACATAGTACCAAGGATCTTGCCTGAATGAAACTCAAAACCAGCTCCAGCTCAACTCAGCTCAGTTTGTGTGAGCAACAAAAAAACTAATCTATCTCTCCATCCCAGAGGTTTTATATACAAAAAGAACCAGAATAAACAACTGCTAACAGATTTCGGTAGAGCCGGAGATGCAAAATAATTTTATTGAAAAAGAATGGTCATCTTCAATGAGGCCAATGCCTCTTTGTTTAGTCTGACAGCATCTCCTCTAACTCCGGCTCCTCAGGGGAGGTGACTGCATCGTAATCTAAACCCGTTCCATTGATTGAAGCTATGTCCAGAAGGCCAATTTGGTCTTCTTCATCATCTTGATCACCCATTTCTGGCTCATCATCCACATCCGCATCTTCTACTTCACCGTTTCTTGTCGCACTATTATCCTTGCCAAATTTTCTTGGCCCAGAATTACTCCTTTTCTTCGCCTCAGAATCTTCACAAATGCATGTAGATGGATTCTCATGAAACTCACCTCTTCCTGGCCTCACCTCATTTGGCTCTCCCATAAAGCCTCTTTGGTATCTATGGACTTTAGACGCATATTCTTCTGGTGTCATGTTCGTTTGGTTTAAGGATAACCGATATAGTTTCTTTGCATTTGGGCGAATTGTAGGTTTGTGCCCAAAATATCTCCTGCCACAGACTTGACAAGTTACTTGGCATTCACAAGCAAATGAGTAATGAATCAAAGAATGTAAAGATTCCATACCTCCGTCCAGCTAATATTTTAGCCATATTGCCGTTGTTATTTGTCACAAATACATCACTTTCATCACAGACAATGAAGTCGAGCGCAGCCATTCTAGAAGAAAATGAAGCAAATGGCTCCAGTTCTTGCTTGCTTGCTAAGGTATCTTTTGAATATAGATTCGGGAAGAGAGCTTTTAGGGGCGCCAACGTCTCTTCTCCTCCATAAACATCGCCAGATGCCACATAGATGTTAACATCTTCGCCATATCCCAATGCTCTCAGCATCAGACCAACTTCTTTTGGAGTGAGCGGGCATCTTCCTTGCCTCCTTGCCTTTTCAGGATTGCTCAACTGCATTATTTTACTTTTAAATTAGTATCCCAATCCTAAATGAACAGTGATCAGCTGACATGATTTTATGAGTCATAAGACATACATGTAAAGTTTTCCACCTCTTTCGTATTGCACCTAATTCTTCCCTTTCTTTGTCTCCTCCACCGTAATAGCATCCCGAGAATGCAAGCATATCAGGTTCAAATCTGTAACAGTAAACCCAACATTAAGAAGTTATACACAGCGTTCCCTATTATACCAGCTTCTTGAATGTAAAGATGAAAGTTTGGACATGATAATGCAAGGAATAGATATTTTATGTCTACGCACCTAAACACCCTATCATCAGATATAAAATATCTACTTCTACAACAATGTTGTTATTTTGAACTTTTGAATGGTTACAGCATAACAGATATGCTCAATTGTACAGGCCAAAACTTCACATGCTTGTGAGCAAATGTGTGTCTGATGGTGCATATGCACACATAAGTAAGTATTATGCACAACAATCCTTGCAAATATATACACTTGCATGTGTTTGCACCATTAAGTCCACACAAACATATTAGAAGGCAAAAAAAGCTTTGATAAAATAACATCTTAACCAGTAAAGTAGATAATCAATCAATGAGACTACCTCAAGTGCAAGGCAATAAAGTGCTTGCTTCTCATCCTCATTCGATCAACAAGCTTTCTACCCATCTCGAGTATATGATCCGTAAACTTTAAAGCATGATAATTAACTCTACATCTCAACTTCTGCAAATCCGTATCTAACTTATTTGCAAGTCTGTAGTCAAACTTCCCAAGCTGAACAGCCTGTCACAAAATAGCACCATCATGCTTGGGATTATTGGCTATACATTCGATGACAAATAGCGCCATGCTGAACGGCTGATCAACATAATAAGTTAATTCTACAGCATATTGATCAATCACAAATGTCCACTCGAAAATTTTCAAACTAGGGACCAAATAAAGGGAAGAACGTGTTTTGAATTGAAAATAATAAGGGGCAAAAGAAAAGAACTCTATAATTTGATAAGCATACGTAGAGACTAATTAGCTCAGAGCTCCTAAAAAACAATGTAATTTATATCGGTCCATATCTTATCATACTCCTTCAGAGACTGTCATTTGCTTTATCACTTTGTATATACTTTCATTGTGATATCCACAACATATCACTCTGAAAGCAGATTTGTAAATGCATTTTTGAGTTAATTAAAAAGTTAAATTCATCTGATGTGCGCAGTGCTATAACAAATGGTCCTACATGCATAAGATTACAATGGCAGTAGAGTGCTATTGTGTTTGTGTGTGTAACTCTATTAAGCTTATGCCGTTACGCGTGGGAAACATCAAGCAATAAAATATACCCAGGGACCAGCTACATAAAATAAATAATTAGTGAACGACAATTTAAAAGAGAAAAAAGGTAACAAATTTCTGTTTCAATATCTTGGGTTTGTTAAAGAAATCTATACAAGATTAAGAGAATTGAAAACTTACATGCCTTTTCTGTAGAACTGGTAATACCCGAGTTTGATAGCATCTTTCACTACACTTTCTTGGAACACGCATACTAACTGGATTCCAAGTTTTCCCTTTCTTTTTTGGTAGCTCCTTTATTATTTTAACATCTTTTGATAGAAATGATATAAACCAATCAACGTCAAAGATCTCTGCGAAGTTACTGCACAGATTAGGAACTGTCATTAGACACGATAAGAAATGAATACAGGCTAAGAATTCACTTCTAATATTTTGAAAAATAGATGTCATAACAGTAGATTCCAAATAGTTGACAAAAGTGGTGAAGTCTATGTTCTTTCCATGACTAACCTAGCATCCTTCCAAAAGGACGCCTGATCAAGCTTTGGAACAACAAGAGTAGCATTCAAAATACGAGCAGCAACAACAGCGTCTGTTATCTGGCAATGATAGAAGCTAATCAGCATTGACAAATAACATCCTCAGCTATTCAGCAATTGAGAAGCAGCTCAACAAAAATACATGGCTTGAAAAGATACATCAGAATGATGATAAGGAGGATAAAGATGTGCCGCTTAATTACAGTGAAAGCTCTTGTACTCTTTGGCCCTTTTATCTACCTCACAGGGGCTTTTGTGATCATTTTTTATATCTTACCCGACATAGGCAATCTTACACATATTTTGTGCTCAGCTGCAAGCTGTGCACAACAATCTGATCCACTATTTTGTTTTCTAGTAATTTAGCATCTTATTAAGCCTTTTATGCTGTGCACACAGTCTACTCCAATATTCTGAAGATTAGGGGAATGGCTACCAAGCAATCATAAACACAGAGTAGAGTCTGTAAGGAATCTTAACCATAAGAGACAATTAAAACAGGGTCTCTAGAACATGTTGATACACATATAAGGGGATCTAGCAGTGAGCACTCAGTCCTTGAATTAGTGAAGAGCATCTCCTCTAAATGTGAGCCATGTGGTATTAGTATTGTTTATTACACAACAAATAATTTCCTTGCCTGTTTTCTTTAGGGCTTCAATACTAGTTAATGTTGTTTGTTCAATGTGTTGAGTGCTTTCCTGACCTCCCGTATTGACACAATGAAGATAATAACTAAGCCCATTATGATAATTACTGATATACATCTTCAGCCACAAGAATTACAGCCTTATTGGTAAGGAACTGCAATATGGCTTAGGTAATAACTTTTCTTGTAGTAAATGTATATTAAATACAAGTCCAGAAAATTACCCCAGTTCTTTGTTGATTCAGCCCTCCACTGGTTACAATCACCAAGTAGCGATTAGGGTGTGTAATAGCTTCAGCTTCTGCCATATGAAGCAACACAGTTAAAATCACAACTATATTTCCCTAGCAAAACCAAATGAAAAGTAATTGTACAATCTGAAGTGAACATTAAACACTACAGAGCTCCAAGCTTCAATGAGACAAATTAAACACATACAATCAACATCAGATCTATGAATTTAAAAGTTAATGGAAACGCACTTGCAAACTTATTGCTAGCATTGCTGCAACCGTGGTAAAACTTGGCATTCTTCGAGCTCCATATATCATGCTTTGGCCTCGCTCCTCCCCCTTCCTAATGACCAAAAACCAGAAACCTCCGTTAGAACAACCAAAGATCCACACAAAGAAGGCAACGAAAAGAGACCTAAAATCAAGCGCAAAAACGTGTGAGCCCTAACCTGAATCTTAAGCTCCCTATTAGAGGACTGCCGACAAATACAATCACACAAAACGACCAGAATCAATCGACCAAAGAAACATACACAAATGCTTAAACAACAGCACAAACGGAGGAGGACAGAACAGAAAAAAGTAAAAGTACCAAAGAGGAGTGACGGCTCTGATCGTAATCGGCAGGATATGGAGCGAGGAAGGAGATGAGAGATAGGATGATGAGAACGGCGCCGAAGAAGGCGAGAATAACTGAAATCAGTAAGCGTCTCCGGCGGTGGAGATGGCGCCGGCGCCGGTGAGAAGCCATGTGGCGGAGGTAACGAAGATTGGCGCTCTGTCCTTTGCCTCTGTAACAAGCTACTGGTAGTAGTTACAGTAGAGAGAGGAAGAAAATGGATCTGGATTGATTGCTAGAGCAATGAGTAGAGAACAGTGAGTGAATGGAGGATAGAGACAACGATCGAGCCTGAGCTGATCGTGATTCGATAACTAACCTGACAATTTAGCTGTTTTATTTATTTATTTATTTTGTTTTTAAATATGAATTTCTGTGTTCGGAGAGGAGAGAGAGAGAGGAAAATGATAGTGTCTGTCCAATGTTAGTGTGCAGTGCACACACACCGCCTAAAGAAAAGAAAGGGCCAGTTGGTGCCTCCTCAGCAGTACCGGCCCGGCTGTTACACTTTTTCACTTTTTTTTTTTTGGTCCGTTTCGGATAAATAGAGTACACCCAAATTTTAGAAGAAGAAATTTCTTGCTGGATTATTTTGGAATAATTAATGGGAAAATATTTCGTTACAAATTTTGTAACAAGTAAGGCTTTTATGACTTTTCATTAAAATAATAAAATAATTCAATTTTGAATTATATCAAAAGGTAATTACAGGAAGATTGAGTACAAACTAAAGACTGAATAAAACAAGGCGGCGGCTCAGACAGAATTCGCTCCTAAATAACTTGTTTTTCTCATGACGTACAGTAAAATGAGGTTATAGGGATTAAAGGAGGGTTCTAGGGCTTTGTGGAGTGGTGTTGGCGTGATAGGGGTCGGATGTCGACGAGGTCTGAGGCGGTGGGACTCGATGGCGGCGAGGACTGGGACGGCGAGCGGTCGGAGCTCGGTGACGACAGTGTTAGGTATCCTGGGATGTCAGAGTTCGGATTGAGGGGAGTTTGGCTAGATCTGATCAATTGCGGCGTGTTGTCGGATCTGGTTCGTGGCGGTTATCTCTATGAGGGAGGGACGGAGCTCTGTTGGTTCCGTAAGGGTGGGGGCGTGACCCCGGTGATAAGGCCTGGGATATGGAGTGATCGGTGCTGGAGGTTACTAGGGTATATGACCTAGTAACCGGATGAAATTCTCATATATGGGACTGTAGGAGGCGTTCACCCAGAGAGGGGTGTGTCGCGTGTTGTGGGTTTGGGGTTGGATCCCCACACTAAAACGTATGCGATGAAGGTATACCAAGCCAGCCTTAAGGAGATATGTGTTATTTAGATATGTCATATTCTAGTGTTTACATTTGTTTTACCGGAGCGATGTATCTTTAAATCAATTGAAGATGAATGAATTTGGTGCTTTTGCACCCTTTTCCTCAAAAAAAGAAAAAAGAAAGGGTAATTACAATAAGCACTTCTGAACTATCTGCTCTCACAATTTGCACTCTTAAACTTTTGTCTGTAACTTTTAGCACATCTCAACTTGCAAAATATCTTTTTGTCTATAACATTGTTTGTTAAAGGGTCAAATGACCAAATTACCACTTATATTTTATTTCTCTTAATTTTTACAATATAAATAATAAAAATTAAATTAGAAAAAAACAAATATATCATATCTGATTTCTTTCTCTCCCATTTCCACCATTCTTTCCCAACTCTAAACCCTCAATTTCGCAGACTCCGCTCGCTACCGCCTCATTTTTCTCCGATTTGAGCTCGTCGGTCGCCACCGTCGTTTGCCACCGCCTCCTTCTCCGATCTGAGCTTGCGTCCGCCACCTCCTCGTTCTTCTTCGATCTGATTTCGTCACTCGCCACTGCCTCATTCTTCTCCTATCTGAGTTTGCCGCTCACCACCGACCCATCTTCTCTGATATGTGCTCGTTATGCTCGCCACTGCCTCCTTTTTCTCCGATCTAAGTTCGTCACTCACCACCGATTTGATTTGTGCTTGTTGTGCTCGTCGTGGCCTTGCCGGTGGTGGGTGATGGGTGTTGACTCTCTCACCCATTAGTTAGCAGTAGCAATAGCAAATTGGGTTTGTAATGGTTATTGATTCGTGATTGGAACTATTTTGGTTTAGCATCTTTAATTTTTTTTATTTGTCCCTTTCAAATTTTTATTTTTATTTATTATTATTATTATTATTATTATTATTTTAACGGTTGTTGATTTGTAATTGGATTTGTTCATATGTAAAATGAAAATTTACATTTGGTTATTGAACTTCAATGATTGTTGATAAATTAAGTTTTTTTTAGTATGAATTGGTTTATGAAACTTTCGGCGAGTTTACGAATTTTCTGGCGAGACTATAAAATTTACGATGAGTTTATGAAATTTACGGCGAGACAATGAAGTTTCCGGCAAGACATTTGTTTTTTTGGCGAAATTAGGTTGAAGAAGAAGAATAGTGAAGGGTATTTTGGAAATTTCAAAAATAAATTGGTGTTAGACACATAACCTAATAGTGACATTTTTCGTTAACTTTAACTGATAGAAAGATCTTTTGCAAGTTGAGGGGTGCTAAAAGTTACATACCAAAGTTTAGGGGTGCAAATTGTGGGAGCAGATAATTCAGGGGTGCTTACTATAATTACCTCTTATATCAAATCATTGTCCAACTATGAAGCAATAAAGGATGTGATAGATAACTCAATCTAAGAGACAATACCAACCAAAGACTCATATGACTTGGCCAAAACATGGACTTCATGGTTCGCAGACTGTCAAACAAACTGAAACTCAAGAGAATGAAAGCAATATGAAAAAAGCTAGAATATCACCAATAACAAGATCAATGGCACTGAGAACCTCTCGTTTTGTCAGTAAAGTTTGTACTACCTCCAACGAGTATGATTTCACAATAACTTGCTTCCAACCTCTTTCTTCCACCCATGTCACCGCCTCCCTCATCGCCCAAGCTTCCACCTTTCTAACCTTCATACTGCCAACAAAAGATTGCTGACCACCCCTACCCCTACACACTTTTCTATTCCAATCCCTCACAATCCACCCAACACCCACCCTCCCAGTTGAGAATATAGTAGCATCATTATTAATCTTCACCCCTCCCCTCGGTGGCCTTTGCCACCCACCCGCCTCCACCAACCTCTCGCAACCAGAGTTGTTCGCCACAACCGCCCCTCCCTCAGCGTCACAACTCGAGTTGCCTGCCTCATACTCCAAATCGCAACCGCCAACCTCACGGTATCAGGAGCTCCACCACACGTCTGCCTCCAAACCCCATTATTCCTCCTTCCGAATGACCAAAGAAACATAAATAATTTTTCCCCAACTCTTATCAATCAGACCATCAACCAACTCAAACCATCCCTTAAGAGATGAGACCCCAGCTGCTAAACTTCTACAACACACGACAGAAAACGAACATTCAAGAATAAGGCAGCTAACTGATTCATTACCCACCTTGCACCTAGGTCACGGTTCCGCCGCCTTCTCTTCCCAAGATCGACCATCACAAAAAAAAACTATTGCTAAGCGGCCGCCATAGAAAAAAAATGACGAACTTTTGGCTACTCCGACGCTTGCTAAGCACTCACACCAACTCTAATGAATTTGTGGACGTAGAACGTTTGTTTGAATTCATTTATTTTTGTCTTAACTGAGAGTTTCAACCAATAAATCATGGTTGAGATTTCAGACATTGTTTTGATTACAATTTTATTCAACTTTTTTTTTTTTCTTCATGGACTTTTTTGATTATTTTTTTAGATTGGGCTTAGGCCCAAATACTATAAGCGGTTTGCGAATAACTCCTAAGTCGCCCATAAGTCCATTGGGTCAACCCGCAGAGACCAGAAGAATTGGTTGGGCGGCTGATGAGTCATGAGTCCAAGATCTTCAAACCGCCGGGTTCGAGTCGGGTTGCCCATGAACATCACCGGGTGGACCATTTAAATTATCCTCTGGAAGCCACCACACCACATTCCGGTGGCGCGCAACAACAAAACCCTCGTCTTCGATAAGAAACTATCCTTCTAAAAATCTCAACGTACAGTCGTTCGTCTCTATCACTCAGGCTTCCTTTCTGTATCATTTCATTGCTGTTAGTTAATGAAGCCAAATTGTAAGATACAGAAGATATTGAATTTTCATCGCTTAAAAGAGTGTCTAAGATATGTATTCTTTGACAGTAAAGCCTTGCCTTTTACCTCAAATATCGTCTTCTTCCTCAATTACCGTTCCATGGAGGCCTCGGTTGCGTTCTGTGGTTAGCTTTGCGAGACAAAACCGGAATTGTGGAAGGCTCGCCTTTAGAGTTCGGGCATATGAAGCTCCCAAGGACGATTCTCTCAATGTGCCCTCCGGTGATTCCAAACCCCCTAACGGCAATCTGGTAACTTACCCTTTTTTACTGCACAAATTGGCTGGTGTTGATTACAACTGTTCAAAATTGTTTGTGACTTATGCTTCCAGAGAATGTAAGTTTGTATTTGTGGCAGTTACTAGTAAGTGGAAGATGGGTTCATTAGTATTCGACTTTTCATGTTAATGTTTTGCTGCATTTTTGTAATGCAGATAAAGAGCTCAGTTTTATATACTATGCACTAGTTATCTATTTTGAGATAAATGGAGGAAATTGTTTAGGTTCTGCTATTGTTGACTTATGTGTTTTGATTATTTTTTTGTGTGTGTGGAATTGACAGCCAAAGACTAGGAGGGATATTCTATTGGAATATGTAAAAAATGTGCAACCCGAATTTATGGAGTTGTTCGTGAAAAGAGCTCCCCAGCAGGTTTTATTTTATTTTAATAATTGAGTGGCTTCAGGTTGTTTGATTTCATTGTCCAATGTTCCCAACAAAATGAAACATCTATGGTGGTTACTTGTATAGGTAGTTGATGCAATGCGCCAAACAGTTACAAATATGATTGGAACGCTACCCCCACAATTTTTTGCAGTAACAGTCACCACTGTGAGTATAATGTGATCAATTTAAGTGATAACATGTTAGATGAGTTCGTTTTCATGCCAATAACTTTAACCTTCAGTGTGGTCTTTTGCCTTTTCTAGGTTGCTGAAAATCTTGCTCAGCTCATGTACAGTGTTATGATGACCGGATATATGTTTAGGAATGCACAATACCGCTTAGAACTGCAACAAAGTTTGGAGCAGGCTGCTCTTCCTGATGTACAAGATAAAAAGGTTGGTCTGCTAAACAATATTATGAATAGAAAACTTTTCCTTAGAGGAACAGAAACATTTTCTTACTATAATCCCTTCTATAAACTCAATTTTAGAATTAATTTTGTCTGCAGCGGGGTTGTGTTGTCAGGTGTACCGGTTTATTTGAGTTGCTGTTTGGAATTTCTGGGTTACCTAGCAAATAGCTCAAATGCTTATCTTGCTTAATGTATTCTTTATTTTAGGAGAAAAGAAAATGATTACATGAAATATTTTTCTACAAATATAATTTGTCGTCAAAATGGTAATTGACTCTCATCTTCAACTTTGTAATTGGAGCAGTATATGACCTAGTACTGTAACTTTTACAGGAGGATTCAGATTATGCACCTGGTACACAGAAGAATGTGTCAGGTGAAGTTATTAGGTGGAATAATGTTTCTGGTCCTGAGAAAATAGATGCCAAAAAGTACATTGAATTACTTGAAGCAGAGATTGAGGAACTGAATCAACAAGTTGTCAGAAAATCTTCCAATGGTCCAAATGAATTGTTAGAATTTCTCAGAACTCTTGAGCCCCAAAATCTGAAGGTACTTAGCCTACTCTCTCTCTGTCTCACTCTCGCAGTATTATAATTGCTTTTGTCTCTAAATGCTATTGATAAATGACAAATGGACTTTCTACTTGTTGATCATGAGGAGGTTTCTAAAGTATTATGGTATTTACGTAGATCCTTCTTAGTTTTTCATTCGGGTGATGCAGGTGCATACTTATTTATGGATCTACGATTGCAATTTTTATTTTTTATTTTATTATAAATTTTTGAATTGGGTTTCTGTTGAAAACAATCCTTTGGCTGGGGAAGTACTTAGAACTTAGTTGGTATTGTCTATGTGATATGTTGATTGTATGCGTTATGAATGTTACTTTTGATGAGATCTTCAGAATTTCCCTTCTTGACTCAACTAGGTCGTTGAATTATCCCGACTTTTGTAGAATTTCTTACAAATACATTTATATGAATCAATTGTTCTCTGTTACAATGTTGAATACCTGTAACTTACTGCTGGCTTTAATTACATGCCTTGATTTTTGTAGGACTTAACGAGTAGTGCTGGGGAGGATGTAGTGCTTGCGATGAACACATTTATAAAACGCCTTTTGGCTGTTTCAGATCCTAGCCAAATGAAGGTTCTCCTTAAGTTCTGTTATCCTTATTTGCTTTTGTGTTTGAACTAGAGCTCAGTTGATTTATCCTGTCTTCTATAAACTTCCATTACTTTTTTGAAAATTCTAGTTGTGTTCAGCAGATGATGGTGAAATTGGTTGAGCATTATTCATATCACGAACCTCAGAAATTCTGAAATATTCATTCATTAGTGTATTTTTTTGGGTTCAACCTTACATGCATTGAACTTGGGCTAGTATAAGTTAGCTTAATAAATAGGTTAATCTGATAACTTGCGTGGAAGAGCTTAAGCCAGTATCTGGTATGGTGGGCAGAAAGTCAGTCTATTGACTCTATTCATTAATCAATGACTAAAATTACACAACACTTGTGATTTTTTTTTTTTTTTTCTAGAAGTTTAGTGCAATATTAGTTTCCATCCTCTCAACCTTCCGCCTGACCTACACACATGCTAAAAAGTAAAAACCACTGAGGTTAGTTATTAGTACAAAATTTGAAACATTCCTAATTTGGCCTATATTTTTATTGATAACTGCCAGATAATTATATTAATAAAGCATAATTAGGAATACATAGTCCAAGTTTTCGAAATGTTTAACCGACCTAGACTAGCTAACTAATGTGGCCTATATTCATTAGGCAGTACTAATTTTCAAGAATCCCATCTCTAACAGCCTTTTTGGATGGGGGATGGGTAAAGATGGTCATCCCCGTTGTTTGGATATGGTTACGAGGGTTGGGAAGGATACTCAAACCCTCCATTCTCCCTTGATAGTCCACATTTTCAGTCCTCCCAGAAGTGTGAAAATTGGGAGGGAAAGGAAACCACCTATTATGAAAATTTTGTTTTTGCAAAACTACCTATCTAATGCAACCTCTCCATCTGCAGTGAGATAATAGTGAACTTAATCAATTCCTCTTTTTTTTTTTTTTTATTTTAAGGAGGGTCAATAATCCTTTTTTTGATGGTGTTTGTTAGTCTTCTTGTGTTTAGAACACAAAATGAGTTAACCTCCTAAATAATAAAAAACAACAGTCAGTCCTGGGATATTTGCATTCATAGCTATATTCGGTTGTATGTGATTGATACCTCTGAGCAATGTTTTTCCATCTGAAATTAAGCCACCCGGCCAAACAACTTATCATACATTGTACTTGATATTATCATTAAGTTTTGGCAAAGTTTCCTGAGCAATGGTATCTCTTGTTGCAGACAAGTGCGACAGAGACAAGTGCGCCAGAACTTGGGAAGCTTCTTTATTGGTTGATGGTGGTTGGGTACAGCATTCGCAATATTGAAGTTCGTTTTGACATGGAACGAGTACTTGGTGCTCCTCCAAAGCTTGCTGAGTTACCTCCAGGCGAAAACGTTTAGGTATAGCGCATGGCTTGTGCACATAATGGAAGTTATCGGAAAGTTGGATTATAATAGCCAGTGTGGAGCTGCTATGAGATTAGTTGGTGTGCTCTTTGCTTCGGACGGTAAGAATGCAGTTGAAGACACAAATCCATGGATGGTGAGTGCTGCAGTATAAGCATATATCTATTGCATGATATACAGAGCTTCCCAAAATAGGCAAGCATATTCCATGACTGTTGTTTCTTGTCCCAATTTTTTCATGATTGCAATCTTTGATCGAGTTGATCGTTAATTAGGTTACTATACTACGTGAAGACAAAGTATGTGGATTGTTGTGTGTTTGAATTAATTACCAGTTACACATTTAGCTACATGTTCATCTGGAAAAATTGGTTTGGATGACTATGCAATAAGTTACAGGGAAACCAAATAT
This sequence comes from Pelargonium myrrhifolium, assembly GCA_036897405.1. Lineage (NCBI taxonomy): Eukaryota > Viridiplantae > Streptophyta > Magnoliopsida > Geraniales > Geraniaceae > Pelargonium > Pelargonium myrrhifolium. The sequence goes on from JAYMTK010000428.1 coordinate 22,202, forward strand.
TTCCCTTGTTGGACCCTTTATTCCAAGTCCTGGCTTGGCAACACTAGAAAAATGGTATTAACCAGAGAATTTTCTCCGATTTAACTTTAAATACCAACCAACCATCACTAGACTTGAAAATTTGGATCTGAAAAGCTGGTATTTGAAAACAATATCATGCAAATAGCCAAATATATTTGGATTGGATCGGATAAATTTGTTCATTTTACTTTTTTTTTATAAAAATCCTATCTGATTTGAATCCCTTTCATATTGAGCTTGAAATACTTTTTATCAATATGAAATATTCCCACCGTCTCAAAATGAATGTTTTATTTGTCTTGTATTTTTATTTCAAAATGAGTGTCATATTTTTTTTTAAGGAAGTTAAAATCATGAATTACTAATAATGTATTTATAATAAGTTAGTATCAACCACCAAGAGTGGCTCACTTGGTTAAACCAAGTGTGTAAGTGGGAGGAGGTCCTAGGATCAAATCCCACCCAACA
>JAYMTK010000429.1:0-22688 GCA_036897405.1 Pelargonium myrrhifolium
TCTTAATAAAGGAGATAAACACAATTAAATTAATCACACTTAACAACCAAATTAAATGGCTTTGAACTATGGATTTCCACCTAAAATAAAAAGGTCTTAATCCCATAGTAATTAAATTCAAGTGTCCTACTTATTCCCGTGTCCTTTATTTATTAGGACACTACCTTTGAGAAAGGGTAATGACCCTAAAAACCAACACATTATTGCTTGTGTAGGTACCATTTTAATCAGCTAATTCAGATAATAACAATGTTGTGTGAGTGTCTTTAGGGCAAAATTAAGTGATACAGTGGAGGTAAAAACAAATCATTTTGTTATGCCCCAAGTCCCAATATTGAGCACACAAATTGATTCAACAATTAATAGGCATAACAAAACATAAGAATAAACAAGCAAATACTTCTTCACTTCCCTTTTGTGAAGTAATATAAGAGATATGCTAACAGTTTTAGATCCATTTTTTTTAAGGGAAAAAGTGCACAAAACACCATTTTTATTGACTGATATCGAAAAGAAGAACATAGTACATATTAGTCGGACATTCTCTACTACCCCATTTTAATAGAGATGCGAAACACTAGAGAATATTTGAAATTGTGAAAATTGAGATACTAATAATTAACTTTACATTCAACGTTAAACATCACAATTTCACATTCTTTCTTATAGCACATATTGTAGTTGGTGCGAAACATTAAGAATAAAAACTAAAGTATATCGAAACCGTGTTACACTCTTTCTCTTCTCTTATCTCCCATACAACATGTTAGCATTGTTGATGATGTTCTTAGGGAACCAATATCAACAAGCTTGTACAAAATTTTAAACTATTGATTCTAGACACTTTTATTAAAAAATAAAATAAAATTGAACTATTGATATATACACAGGACCCTCTCGCTCATAACCCTCTATCAATTGCACGGATTGCTCCTCTTGAGCTTGAAGCTCAAGAGCCTTTTGATAAAGATAGGCCTCTTCCTTTTGAAGACCTTGAAGCTCTTGAAGCCCACCTTCTTGATCTTGAGGATCTTCAAGATCTTGAAACTCTTGAAGCTCAGCGCACTTGATACCGGAAAGAATTCGACTTTTTTAGATCCTTCAGCGCCGTCTTTCGGAACCTTGAATACTTGATTGGTTTCAATGTACTCACTCGTGGATAACATTCAACTGTTTTCAATATGTTTTGAAAATTTGAGAATACCAAGTGTTAGAGCCTCTTGTTTATGAGTTCATTTTATAGTTTGGCTGAATATACTCTAGAGATTACCTTTGTAAGTCCCACGAAATATTCATAGGAGTAGTGCTAAAATTCACACACACACACACATATATATGGGAGTAATGCGAGTGCTATTAGAAGCCTTGGATTGATGTGAGTGCGTGAAAGGGACATATAGGCAGCTTTGTGAGCTCTTAGAAAGCCTCAAGGACTTCGTGATGGGCAGGGGAGCTCATCAATCGGGAGGATCAGATTTTTGGACTCAACTTTTCCTGGATCCAATGGATCGCTATGCTCTTATAAATTCATTAAAATATGTATGTGTAAAATTTTAATAAGATGTCATGTTATCATCATATTGGTTTATCCTAAACAAAAATATATAGTTTAGTTTCTTTATTTTTTGTTGGTAATTAAAACATAACTATAAAGTACAATTTTTTAAATATCAAATAAATCTCAACACATAGTCCGACTGTAATATTTGTTAACTGTAAACAATAAATTTTGTTGAAAAATCTTCAAATATTTAGGTAATTTTATCGATTTGTCAATTTAATTATCGATTAAATTTATTGTTGAATCTAAGTAATGTTCATTAATTGAATAACCAGTTAAATTTATTGTCGGGTCTAGAAATTTTTAATATATAATTAGTTTAATAAGTTATGACAACTGAAATCGAGGAGACACATAATTAATAATATTATACGACAATTAAAGAAAACCGTCTCATATTTCAGGTCATTGACTGATCTATCAATTGAATAACAAAAAAAATGTAGTATCGAATCTAAAGAATATGCATATGATTTATTTAATAAGTCATGAAAACCTAAATTTAGAAGCCGCGTAATGAACTACAATATGCATTACATGACAAATTCTCAGTAAAAACTGTTAGATATTTTCGTTATTATTGATCGATCTATCCATTTAAGAACTATAGGTAAATTTATTATCATGTTCCCCAAATGATATGTTTAATTATATATAAACTGTGAGAACTTCAACGGTCAAAGTACTTCACCCTTCACGTGTAAGCAGATAAACAAGTTACAAATTACGACAAATATAGAGATACATTGCATATTGTATAACTAAAAAGATCATTTTACAATTAGCAAACATAAAGTCTCGACGCTTAGGTATATTCCAACTGCTTGTGTATTTGGTTATTAATGATCCATACAGTGTGGTGTGTGTGTGTATATAATGTTAAAACTATATATAAACAAAAGTAAGAGACAGATCAAACTGTTGATAGCATTTAAATGCACAAACTAGCGCACAAATGTTTAAATGTCACAAAAATGTACGTGAAATCGGTAAATCAAAGTTTAAATTTCGGTAAATTTTCTCACATGCATGTTTGAACATGGACATATATTACACTAGCGACCAAATTATTATCCAACCAAGAACAAGAGTGACAATGTTAGACATTATTCATGTACCCAAAAAATTATAAATTTCATTTGGACTATGGCAAATAACTCATGCATTTCCCATATTACCCCTGTAACCAACCTAATTATTCCAACAATGGCATTAATCTGGTAATACATATGACCACACCCATGAACGTAAATTGACCCATCCTAAACGGATAAGGTAAGGTTTATCAATAGAATCACAAGTTTCGTGAGGTACAGTTAAATTTTCCTAGTTTACAAATCCACAATTCCAAGCACCAAAACCCAGATTCAACAACATCATGTGTAATAAAACTGCATGAATATGAGATATGGGAGATGGATCTAGCTGGACAAGAACTGTACTCATCAGTTTTATTTCTACAATTTATCTTTATCTCTGTGGGCTGTTGCATAGCTAGCAATATATTTCCATGTCTGATCCATAAACAGTACTGAAACTTTTTTTCTTTTTCTGTTTATTTGGTATGAATATCGAAAAGAATTGAGAATATGCATGTACATTAACATAAGTTTATGGAAACAATTCGTGGGTTATTCAAAAAATATCAAATCCCACCAACCTCAAATTCTCAGAAACCATGGTTTTCAGTCTGGAAATTGATTATAAATAGATGCCCTAATTACTCACTGTACTCACACAAGAAAAATATTAAAATATCTCTCTTTCTTGATATTTAATTTATCATTTCCATGGCGAGAACGACAGCTCTTCCGGCCACCGGAGTCGCCGCCGGCAACCACCTGAGCCTGAGCATCTGGAGTCCCTACATCTGCAATGTATGCTTTAAAGTGTACAAAAACGGCCACCAACTGGGTGGCCACCGGAAGGCCCACCGACCCCGCGCGGCGGCGGCCAACGGAGGCCCGGTCAGAAGGAGCCGGAAAAAGGCGGCCGCCGTACCGCCGGTGAAAATCCACCCGCTTCTTCAGCAGCAGTTTATTAGGTGTCAAATACCTGCGGCTCCGGCGAGGTTGCCGGCGAAGAAGCTCCGGGTACCGGCCTCGGGAGCGGTGGAGCAACCTTGGATCAGCCAGGTACAGCCACGACCGGTGTTTGTTCCGGCGGCGCCAGCTGGAGCGAAAGGAAAGAACCTGTGGGCGGCGTCGGGATCTGGGACTAGGGTTCCGGTGGCGGAGCCGGTGCCGGTGGTTCCGGCTCCGGAGGAGGAGGTGGAGCCAAGCAAGCCGAAGCTGTGCCTGGAGCTCACCCTCTGGTGTGGTGAGCTTTGATTTACTACTGCTTTTGCTAGTAGTATTTTTATTTATTTATCTATCTAAGTTTTATTAGTATTATTTTTAAGAATTTGTTTCTTTGTGTTTTTGTTATTTTCATTTTCAGTTCGGATGTTATTTAGTTTCGTTGATTCCATGGTCGGAAACAACATTATGTTTTATGTTATGTGTGTCTTTTTTCATTTTATCAATAATCTGAACTAGTTTTTATTTATTTGTTTATTGTTTTGCCGGAGGTTTGAGAAAGGTGATTTGTATTTGGGATTAATTAATTTAAGGGGAAAAATTGGATTTGTGCCTCTTATTGTTTTAGTTTTCAAGATATATTTTAATGGATTGGAGAAGAATGTGTGTTATGATCAAATACAATTTTGAAAATGTTCAATATTAATTTGAGAATGATTGAAATGCAACACATGATTGTAGATAACTTTTTATAACAAATTTGGAATTACTTAATTAAAATGTAATACAAAATTCAATCCAAATATATTTTATGATTGATTTAAGAATTTCGTATCCAACATTCAAGGGAGCTCTTCAAATATGTCAATGATATCATATCTCCTGCAAAACAAGAGAGGTTTTATGGAATGAAATACATGTAAGATCTTTTTACGACATAATTATTGTTTGAGGTACATTTCTTGTACGTACTGATTATAATAACTTTTACTTTTACGTAGAATTTGTGTTGAAAATAAGCTTACCACAAACAGATTGTGTATAGGCCTAGCAATTCAGGACGCGAGTTGGGCTAAAAAAAACTCACGTGTTTGGATATAATTTCCGTAATATTTGATGCTTGTTTGATTTGACATGCATCCTAAAACTTGGGATTAAACAAGATTTACAAAGAGACCGAAAATGCATCAAGAATGTCATACTGAACACTAAAAATATCCTAAAGATTCGTAGTGTCCAATACAAAGTACTTTTACAAGCATTTTAGTTTTTGATGTATCTCACAATGAAAGAAAATAAAGTTTGTCACTATTTGATATACTAGTTGAGTTCTCTCCATAATAAGGTAAGCTTTTGAAATATCCCAAACTTCAACATTATAATCATAATTGTTTTTGTCTGGACACAGTCTGTACTGTCTCCTGACTTTCTCGCAGATACATTGTCAAACTCTCTTTCATCAAAACCACAACATCAAGATCATTCACAACACATACATTAGAGAACAAAATACACACAATTAACCTCTTTCAAGAACATAGGGAAGTTCATTTTAGGGTTGAAACCACCATCGCATAACCCAATCTCACTCACCACCAAAATCAATGCAAATAAAGTTGTCACTATATGATATACAAGTTGAGTTCTCTCTTCATAATAAGGTAAAGTTTTGAAATTAACATTATAATCATAATTGTTTTTGTCTGGACTTAGTGACCTATCTGTATTTTCTCCCGACTTTATTGCAGATACATTGTTAACATGATCAAATTCATTCACAACACATACATTAGAGAACAAAATACACACAATTGACCTCTTTCAAGTTCATTTTGGGGTTGAAAAACCACATCGCAAAACCCAACCTCACTCACCACCAAAATGGAAAAATATCCCCCACACTTGGATTTATGATAGTAATTAATTAGATACAAGCAAAAACCACACCTGTCATTGTAACTAATATCAAGAAACTTAATAATTAAGTGTACAGTGACACTTAATATAAATAGGTCTCACTAATTACCATTAACACTAACAAAAATCAATCAATCACTTAAACCCCAAATTGTTCCCAAAATGAACAATCCTCCTCCATCTTCCTCTAATGACAGTTGCTCTGCCAGCTCAGAATCTGCTGCTCTCATTGACTTCATTGGTGGCACTGACACATCAGCTCCGGCCAACTGGCCGGAGCTCACCCTCGGCCCCGCAGTCTTCGCGGCGCCGGAGACTGCAACGATCCCTCCGCCACCGCCGCCACCAGCCAGTAATGCTGATGTGTCTAGGATTAGTTTGGACCTTAGCCTGAGGATTGGCCGTGGACCGGTGGCTCCGCCGGCGCCGGCGCCGGAGAGGGAGGTGATTGACCCGTTGACAGAGCTGACTCTGGCGACGGGGCCGGCGGCGGTGGAGAACAGTAAGAAGAAGAGGAAGGCTGAGGCTGACCTGGAGCTGAGGCTGTGGTTTAAGAGATCACCATCACCATAATCATCGTCAGTTAATTATAATATATAGTTTCTTGCATGCATTTTGTAATAATTATATATGTTGGTTTTGAGTCGGTCTTTTCGTTGTGTCTTGAGATGAAATATGGTGGCTTAAGAGTATTATTAATTTATATGAATTATATATAATAGTTTATGTTTTTTTTGGGGTCTAATTTCCAATCTTCTGTTATATATTTTGAACTGTTCCCAATTACATATTGAAAAAGAGAAAGGTGACGATCATGGGTTGTGGGATCGGGTAATTAACATGGTATTGGATAAATGAATATGACCTCGATTGATAAGCAAAATTGAATTGAAAATCAACCCTCTTTTGTTGTATATATGTTTTGGTGTTTGGGTTAATTAACTTCTCATTATCCCTTATATCTTGAAAGGAAAATGGATGTCAGTACCACTTGGAGCCCAAGGATACTAGTCATTGCAGTAGACATTTCTTGGGAGTCCACACCACCCGTGGAACTTGGAGGGCTCACAAATGATGTCAAGCTCACCTGGAGCCCAACTATTTCTTTATGTGTTTATGTTTGCGCATATAAATGCTCTATTCTTTTCATGACATTATGTTGAAGATTCTTTAAAAGCGATTTTTCACTCCTGATGGTTCTACTCACACGTGGATTGTGAAGTACTTTTATTGTGGAATTTTTATTAATTGTTAAGTATATCATTAGAGAAATATTCTACGTTTTCGACAATAAATTATTGAACTAGTTCTTAAATGTAAATATCAATCAATGAGCGTAAATGTCTTAAGATCTATCTTAATTTGTCGTATACATGTAATGAATAATATAATTAATTGCATACCTCTTGAATACAAGTTGTCATAAATTATTAAATAAACTATATGCGTAGATTAACATTCTCTAGATTCGATAATAATTTAACTAACTATTCAACTGATACAATGATCAATGACCTAAAATATTTGAAGCTTTTTCTTCCAAATTTGTCGTATATTATAATTAAATATACATATCTTTAGATTCGTTTGTCATAACTTATTAAATAAACCAAATGGATAAAAACGGCTAGATTCGACAATGAATTTAACTTGTTATTCAAAACATTATCCTAGTTCGGAATAAATTTAACCAATTATTCAATTGATAGATTAATCAATTATACCAAAAATATCCTAAGGTATTTCTTCCAAATCTAGAGCTACAGAATATGAGTGACACTCCGATCTTTTTTAACCTAAAATTTCATCTCACTTTATTCAACGATAGTTTAACACACGACCTCACACCTAAAAATGTGTGTTTTTATCATTATGTTTTCTCTTAAGGAACCGGTCAACTCAATATCTATAAGGAAAAAAAAATACTTTCTCATAGCCTTCATTCCCACTCAGTAAGATTCCACTTCACAATCTTCACTAGATTGAGAAGTGTTATTTATGCGTGTACTATTAGATTGTTTCAAAAAATACTGTTAATTTTCATACTTGAAAAAAAACAACTGGCTCTGTAATCACTTCGTTGTTTATTTGTTCTGTGTACTTAAACTTTGTATATTGTTATTGACTTTTTTTTAGGGGTGTAAGCTTTTCAAGATCGAGCAATGATTCATAAAACAAATAAAATAAAATAACAAATATCCATAAAATCTTAATTGAAGTTAATCAAGTCCAAAGACAATGAATAAGTTGATGTTGCATGAAAGGAAATGGATAAACATATATTTAACCAATCAAAACAAATTACCACACAGTACTGAATATTGAATTAGAGAGAGAACCAAATGAACATCAACTCAAACAAAAAAATTAACCCTTACATGCATATATGATCTCATGGGTTTTGACACATCATTTCAACACTAATCATCCTTAAAAAAAAAAAAAAAAACCCCCAAATTACCAACAAAAAAAAAAAAGTACAACATGCATGCATGATCTCAACGAAGCCAACCAAATCAACAGCTAAATAAATTACCAACACCCATAAGACATTTGAATTTCTTCTAAGAAGTCTCAAGTTCAAATTTCACCAAAATTATCAGTGATGTTGGTATTACTGATAAAAAAACAGCTAAATAAATTATTCAAAGATCAGAGCCTGAGCTCCAAATCCACCTTGGGCTCACCCTCCTGATCCCCATCCCTCTGCCCTCCCGGTGGTGGCTCCGGCCATGCCCTAACCACCTGCGCTGGTGCAGGCAACGCCAGCACCAGCCCGGGTGGGTGTAGCTCACGCTCCGGCACCATAACCACCGGAGGTGCCGGCACGGCCACCGGAGCTTCCACATTTTCAACCCCGAAGGGGCCTAACTGTTGTCCCCCCACTACGAGCATTCCGGTCCTAGGAACTGCCGGAACCACAATCCGACGCCGGCGCCGGCGACGGCGCCAAGCTGCTGCTCCACCGAACTGTCCTTGTGCCTCAAACAAATGATTCCGGTGCCTCCGATGGAAAGATTCGGCACGATTCTCGTCGGAGTCGGTGCTCTCGGAATCTGATTGCATCCATGTTCCAAATTCACTACACATGATTAATTTGTAAATTAATTTGACAAATATGAAACTGGTTACTATGCACCATTAGAGAGAACTGATAAATATTATATATAGGAGGAAAAGTAATTAATTAGGGTTGATTTTTGTGGGGAAACTCACATTTCTCTTTTGTGTTGGAATGAAAATAAACGTGATCTTCATTTCAATGAAACGTACATTTAGTCGTATGTCATAATTATTTTTAACATGTAGCCAATGTATGATGTTGATGATGACTCAGTTTTTTTTTTTATTTATAAAAAGAAAAATGGTTTTGGTTATTTAGGATTTTCATTTGTGGGATAATAAGAAACAAATTTGAACATTGATTCAATGAACTGAGAACATATAAAAATTAAGCAAATTGTGGATGTAATAATTATATGCTAAAATAATTTCAAATACTCATCCTTCATTTGGACTTGTTGGATAAACTCAGTTGAGTTAGATAAGTTTGGTTTAGAGTTGACTTGAATTCAGCTGATAATGAAGCATGGTTTCAGTGAAATATCCAATTATTAACTATATTTTAAGTTCGGGTTGAAAAAGATATAATAATACGACTGATAAGAGATACGGAATGTATATGAAAAAAGTGTCGAATGTATTTCCGACTCAAAAATCAATCGAATTAGAGAATTATAGCACACAAATTCAGGTTTAAATTGTGAACTTCACATATACACAGGGGTTTCTAGATTTACTTCATTGCTCTTGATTTTCTCTTCGATTGCAATTTCACTGCTGCTTCAAGTAGTTGCCAAAAACTGAGTCGACATTTATTATTTAGACATAATGAAGGTCAGTGTACTAATGTAACTTTACATCAGTGCATCTCTCAAAACTACGTAGTTTTGATTATAATGACTTAATATAATTTTAAATGTCAATCCTTGGGCTAAAAAAATATTAAATATTGGCCCACACAATCCTAACTTTTTTATATCTTTTTATACCCTAAAAGGTCAACATGTTGGGCTGAAAGTTGTTAAACATCGACCTTCACGATACTAGTTTCTGGTGTTATATAGAAATTCCGCGATCATAGCTTTTTTTGTATATTTTTATACCCTAAAAGGTTAATCCCTTGGGCAAAAAATATTAAACACCGACCCCACGATCCTAGGGTTTAGGACAAGATCCATCAGGCCGCTCCACGGCCACGAATTCATTGGGGGTGTGTGTGAGTGTAACAAAATAAAGTGACATTATTATTGGTTTCATTTTGGGACAAAAATGCATTTGAAACAAGACACTCATTTTGGGACGGAGGGAGTATATTTTTTTATTCTCTAAATTTACACCTAATAAATATAAAGTAATAATAATTTAATCAACTTCTAATCAAAACTGCGTTGTTTAAATAAGTGCACTGATGTAACCTTACATCAGTGCACTGATACCCATTTTTCTCTTATTATTTATTTGTTTTGAGCTTTTTCTTTCTTACTTTTTTTCTTGAGTTAATTTGAAATTGTGTAGAAAATTACACCAATGTTTGTTTAATTGTTCACCTTATCATTGTCAATAAATCCTATAAATGACTTACTAGTAGAGTTAATTTTGCATTCATAATTATTCTTAAGGGGAGTTAATTGGTTATTAATTATAGTATAATGAGTAACAAGGGCGAGTCAACTTACCTAAGTTTATGTGGTTCGACTTATTTAAATTTAGGTAAGTAAGACTCTTAAAACTGTATAGTTTTGAGTAAATAATTGATTGATGGGTAGAATAGAGATGAGCCGACTAATTTAAAGTTATATAAGTCAGACATTCAGAACAACATAGTTCGAAATAAGTGGTTGAAGACAATATCAAAATCACATACTTTTGATTGATTTTCATGTAAGAGGGATGTGTAGAATACTCTTAGAATTTTTTTTTCTTTTCAATACTTCGTAATTTTAATATTATTACTAACAAATACATAGTTTTAAGTGATTTTGATGTAAGATGGATGGGTAGAATATTTTTAGATTTATTTTGTTAATACTAGATAGTTTTTATATTCTTACTCAAAATTATGTCGTTTTGGATGTCTAACTTACATAACTTTAGATAAATTGATTCACTTCCATTTTACTTATATATAGAAAAAAAAAAGGGGAAATTGCACATGACTTCATGTGCTTGACACGTTTTGCACATGTGAACCCTGGACTTTTTTTTTTTTGTAACTTTGGGATACCTTGTGGTTTCAGAGGGGATATTTTGTTCCTTCTTCATCAGGTAAATATATAAAAAAAATACCCTTCGATTTTTATTTTTTAAATAATAATAATAATGATAAAATTACATTTATAAAATAAAAAAGAAAAGAAACTAGAATCATCTTTCGTCAATCCCTCTCTTCTCTCTTCTCACTCATGACCGCCACTAGGTCTGCCGCCGCCCGCTCTACTTGCGCCGCTTGTCCACTCCGCCTCCGCCGCTCCATCGACACCTGGATTGTCAAAACCCTAATTGACCACGACCACCATCCACGCTTGCTCCACCTCCTCCGCCGTTTCATCGACACCTGGATCGTCAAAACCCTAATCGACCACGGCTACACCACCATCCACGATTGTTCCACCTCTCCCGCACACCGCCTCAGCTGGACCATGGCTCCCCTCTTCGCGATCGCCCTCTGCTATCTCTTCCTCTGCTCCGCCGCGCCGCTCTTCTTGCTCCGGGTCGCCGCTCCGCGAGGTCTTTGTTTTGCTCGCATGTGGCCAGATTTGTGCTCGTAGTGGCTGATTTGACTGGCTGTGAGGGAGATGCACCGACGACACTGGTAGTGGCGGAGAATCAGTGGCTGAATTATTTAGGGTTTAGTTTTCTTTGTATCAAGCTTTAGTTTTATTTTTTTTGGTTTTGATTTGTCATTTTAGATTGATTTAATCTTGTTAAATAATTTATTTGTTTGGAAAAAAAATTCCAGCAAGCATATGAAGTTTCGGGCGAGTTTTGGTTAAAGAACTCGTCGGAATCTTCAAACATTCAAGCTTGTTCTTGATTGTTGAAGAAGAAGGGTAAATTTGACATTTGATAAAAATATGGATAATGTGCATGACACATGATGAAAGAGAGCAATATTGCGTCAAGTTAACTGACGGAATAGCCTCTCTGGAACTACAAAGTATTCCAAAGTTACAAAAAAAAAAAAAAAGTTTAGTATTCACCGGTGTAAAACATGTCAAACACAGGAGGTCATGTGCAATTTCTTCTTAAAAAAAACCTCAATTAAAGTTTTATTAGTTGAGACTCACCCAAGATAAAGTATATGTCATCTCATGACATAACACTCGTACCTACTTCAATAAATTTGTGGTTGTCAAACGTCTTTTCAAATCCATTTTATGTGTGTCATGACTTTCCTCGGTACATATACACACACAGACACAGGTGAAAACAAGACACGGGCCATAGGACACCGGCCAGGCCTATTACTCTTTCCTTTAATCAAGTCCATGTTGAAGACTTAATTCTAGCAATAAATTTCACAGTTCTTTTGGGCCCAAATCAATTCTTTTGGGTTGTATATATGCTTGAGCCTTTAATTTTAACAGCATTGTATTTCATGATGGGCCCACATTCTCATAAACGAATCACGCATTATTACATCGATGTCTTTTATTTGACTAAATTTCATTATATTCACTCACAAAATTTTCTTTCTATGTAATTCTCTTTAGTTAGATGTTGTTCATATTCCCCTCAATATATCGTGTCAAATTTAACCCTCTGTTGTAAAGTAAGCTGAAAATTAACATCATAGTTTTGTTGTTTGCCTCTGTAGTCTCCTCTACAATTCAATTTGTATACATAGACTAAAGATGGTGAGTTAAACATATACAGTCAAGAAACAAAAATGATTCTTCTCCCATCTCAGCAGTCTTTGTTCAGCTATGATGTGTTTTGGGTTTGAATCTCACAAGTCCAGTAAATATTTTCTCACTACAGTTTTTGTTCAGCTAAAGAGTCGAGAAGCTCACCACCTGAACTGACCACTCCAACCCCCAATATAAAGCCACCGGCTCATCTACTTCACTTCCTGAAGAGAAGAGACCAAGCCAGAGACTTGGGAGTGACAATTCTATGGAAAAAGCCTTCCTAACTAATATTTCAATCTATAACTAGAAGTCTAGAAGACACAGTTTCAAGTCCCACCAACTCAAAGTCGAATTCAGCTGCTACCAACGAAACTTCAGATTCACTAGCAAAAGAAGAGACTAGGACAAAACTTGCAGCAAATTCAAATTTAGAAGTTGCAAACTAAATGAAGAGTATCAGTCACCTAAGAGTTAATACACATGCATAAGAAACCTAAAAATATACAACTGCCAATGATTCATGGTTCTTTAATCTAAATTCTAAATTACATGTACAACAATATGCAATATGGTATCTGAATTCAAGGACAAAGTAGAACTTTGACTTTACAAAGTTACAAAAATACATCTTCAGGTATATAAAGTTAGTCAAAGGACTAAAAATTCATTATTAGCACAACTAAGTACCTGTAGTCCTTTCTCATATCAACAATCTCCATAAAGCAAGTGACGTATATGTGACATGTCAATCGCGAGTCTATACTTATATGTAAACTAGATCATAGTGTAGTTCATCAGTTACCTCCCAATGAAATAAATGAGGGAGAAGTCAATGTGTTCTTCCCTTATTATGCTCACACATATATATTACCTATACTGCAACATTCAAACTAGTATATGAATCAAACTGAAACGAAACAAACCAAATCTTTTGTACAAACTAACAGATATAGAGACAATCACACCCAAGAAAAGGAGCTATATCTCGATCCTCATGCATGTTAACACAACACAATGCATCATTCGAATCTTCAGTAGTACTGATTGGTCGATCACTAAATACCAGGCAAATTAATTTAGATAACAAACTAATTATGATTTCATCCATTTCAATATGGCTTACATTCAAGTCATCTTCCGCATGAGGAGCACTTGCTTCAACGCATGGGTATAGACCATAGATCAGGGCCTTCAAGACTTCATGTAAATGGTTCAATTAGCATATATACACGACAAAGAAGAACAAACAATCACTTCATAAGAAATTAGCTGCAAAGCAAAACATATAATGTAAAGCAACTACCCTCCCCACTTCTATTTGGGATACCTTGGATAGAATCCAATCCCAGTCTCTGATACAATGTCAATGGAGTGAACAAATTGAACTTATAGAAAGCCAATAAGATGCATAGTAATCAATTCAATAAGAGGTAAGATTCCAAAGTAGACACCAGTACTATAAAGTTCTCGACAGAGTAAACAAGGTCATAAATGTGACCAGACTAACCATAACTCAATTCAACATGTATAAATTCAAATATATAAACATGATCAGAATATCAAAACAAATAATCTTCCACTCACCGAAACTCAAACATAATCAGTGAAAACTTGTTATTAAAACAATATGAAATGGATCCCATTTCTAGAAATTATTTAAGAAAAAAATTCTAAAATACAAAACACAGAACATTAAAAATACTCAAATAATTCAGAAGGTTAAGATTGCGAGTTACTGAAATGCATCCAAGATGTAGAGATCAATCTAGATACCATTCGTATCCTACTTCTGGTTATAGAATCAGATAATTCTAAGCCAAACCACTCAAAATACACTAAACCAGTTCATCAATGACCTCAATCCTAATGGAATACATTAAAAATGATACTCTGATTGATCAACTGGTCTTTGGATCTGGCATTGGGAAGAGTCCTCCGGCACCAGCCCCCCTCGGCGGCGAGAATCCAAGGAACTTCTGCAAATTGGTACGGATACTGATCGAGCAGAGGAAATACAAGAAGGCCATGGAACAATCGGTGGAATCGTCTCCTAGTAACCCTCTGTGACTCATCTTCATCACAATCCCCACCGGCTTGAAGGGCAATTTGGCCACGACCTTGCCTTCGAAAAGCGAATTGAGCAAACCGAAGACCACGAAGAGCACCAGAGCCACGACGGCTCCGGACTTGAACTTGAAGAGCGACAGGTCGCGGCTCGATTCCTTGAGACTGGACTCGACGCGGTCGATCTTCTTGGTCTTGGACTTCTTGCCAACAATCTTGTTGGGGTTTTCGGTTTTCATGGTCTCGAGCTTTTTGGCGGCTTTGTCAATGGAGGATCGCAGGGACTTGTAGGAGGTGGTTCGGTAGATGAGGACCCACGAGATGGCCTCGCAGACCACCGCAGTGCACATCGAGATCGCCACCACGGTGAGGCTGTCCGAGTACCGGAACGACGAGAAGATCTGTGGAGTAGCCATGGCTTGAGGGGGTGTTTGGGAGGTGAGAAAATGATTTTCTCGGGAGATTTGGGCAAATGCGCTGATCTGTGATTGGTTTGGTTTGGTTCCGTCTTTTGTGTTTCAGGTCATCTGCAACGAGTGAGATTCCGAAATAGTAAGGGCCTGTTTGGTAGCAGTGTTTCAGTAGACTACAACTACACACCCTCTCATTACGATTCAAAGCCCAAGTGTTTTAGGGTTTACAGGTAGAAAAGCCCATTAACGTTTTGGGCTTTACCAATCTAATTTCCTGCAATAAAGCCCATAAGGCTCTCGTTCTGGTCTCGTCGTTCAGCGAGGTCATTATCGTCTTTTAATTGTGTTGTATGAACACTATGTCGTCACCTTCCTCACAATGTCCTCATGTCACGTACTTTCCTCTCCTCCTACTCTTTCACCAAAGGCAAAGAGTAAACATTTGTTCATTTCTTTTGTTTTTGTTAAGAAAACATTGTTTTGATTAAGATTAATAGTGAGTTAGTTACAAATATCCTAACATGAGACACAGATTTATTGTTTTGGTAATGTAAGAGTAGTGTGTAGTCACTATTACAATACATTACATTTTGAGTTCTGGAAAATTCATAAATGCAGTAATATGATTTTTGTTTTAAGAGATTTGAATTTGTGCAACAAAGTATCATGAAATAAGTTGGTCAGAATACTGTGTTGAAAGATATTTATTTCTGTTGTGATATCTTGGAACTTGAAATCGGAAACAATTTATGTCAGTTGACCCACGCTTTTGGTAATTTTTTTCGCCAACATTTTCATAACCAACAAAAATTATTTGCATTACAATGTAACCAGACCTTGTTTTCTTTGTCAATGTTGTGATTTTCACTCATTCAAGCTAAATTAGAATAACTCAATCACTATCATCTCAGGTATCAACTCTCGTCAATCATGAGAAGCTCTTCATATAATATAACAAAGCAAAGATAACAATAATTTTTACATTGAAGTGATCAAACTAATAGGCCTAAAGTCATTTAAACCTAATTTGTATTCATTTTTCCTTTTGGTCTTGTGCCCTAAAACAGATAATACTTTTACACTATATCCAAATTCAAACAGTTTTGGGGATGAAATAAATAATAAATACAAGAACTATATCACATTATATTACCAAAAAAAAATCTCAATTTTTTACAGTATCAGTTTCTTGATAGTGTAGAATGGCGTGTAAGCGACTGACAGATGATGGAAGAAGAAACACAATTGTGTGATCTATTCTGAGCTTTCTAAACATTAGCAAACTGAAGGTCAAATATGTATCATTCATGCACGAGGTTGTGCAGAACCTGCTGGTTTCGACGAGTTCAGGAGTGGCGTTAGAGCCTTCACAACTATTGTCATGTTCGGTCGAAAATCTGCTTCGTACTGAACACAGAGCGCTGCCACTGCTGCCAACTGAGACACATAATATAATAACAAATCGGTATGCCAAATTCGACAAGCCTCCAAATATAAATTTACCAGACTGTTCAATTCAATGCAAACTACTTCAAGTTCAGAGAACTGCAGCTAACTAAAAGGTCGTGTTTCAATTTAATAACCTTAGTTGGTTTAGCAATAAATGATTCTCAATATAGACGAGCCTAATTTCATCTTACAAAGACCTTAGAAATGCTAAATCTGATTTCATACATTCCAAACATATTGCATATCCTAGTTTATCTTTTCTGTCAACGAAATTATTTTTTCTGTCAACGAAATTATTTTTCAAGGCATAATGGAGAATACCTTGGCAACAGCCTTTGGTGGGTATTCATTATCCAGTTTCGGATCCACACATTGCTTCACTTTGTCCTCGCTCAACCTTGGAGTTGCCTGCAGTATTTGGAGCAATGATCAAAGGTTGCTCAACTATACAGGTTGGCATTAAAGTTGTAACGGGGATGGCAAAAGTATAAACAAGACACACCCAAGTGACAAGACTTTGTTGCCCTTTAGGCATCGTGTGATCTACTGGCTTCCTCCCTGTCAAAAGTTCTAGTAGAACAACTCCAAAACTGTAAACATCACTTTTTTGTGTTATCTGCCCCGTCATGGCGTACCTGAATAAAAAGTAAGGATTTAAGATTAATAAAGAACACGAAACCTTAATAAAGCCAATAAAATGAAATCTGTTGAGCAGGAGAAAGGTAAGATCAATTATGTTTGATATCACATATTGCTTAAAATGTCTCATGTCTAGTAGCATAAAAAAATATAGTACAAACAAACCTTAGTTTCATATTTAAAAGGTTATGAATGGTTCAACGTTACAATTAGTTTTAGGTTGAGTTTGGATTTGAAAAAAATTTGTTCATGAATGGCAATCAAGAATGATAATGTGAATGAGATTCTCATTCATCGTGTTTGAATTAGGATTTTTCAGTCATGAGAATGGTTTTGAATGAGAATCCCATTATTGACTCCCATCCCCATTCCAAAACTTTTATTCCAAACACTACCTTAGAAAGTTTCAAATATATATAATCAATATTTTAGACTGTAAATAAGATATAACAAATGCTTACTCTGGAGCGTGGTAGCCAAATGTTCCCAACACTCTTGTTGAATGCAGACGAGCTGCTGAATCAGAAGACTGATTTGTCAAGTTGAAATCAGCAACTTTGGCATGGAAGTCATCAAACAGAAGGACATTGCTGGATCTAACATCACGATGTACAACAGGAGGCTGAACCTTTTCATGCAAAAACTCGAGACCTCTTGCTGCGCCATAGGCAATTTTAACTCTCTGGTTCCAGCTAAGAGCTGGACCTGGTTCTGCCCCTTGTACACCTTTCCTTCCTGAGTAACAAGTAATTCAAAACCAATCAGATTTTTTTGATGGAACAAAATTGCCCAAAACTGAATGAACGTTATATATAATCTGTACCATGTAATACGTCGTGTAAAGAACCCATTGTGGCATACTGATATACCAAGATTCTGTTGTTTGACTCCAAACAATACGCCAACAATTCCACAAAATGGTCATGTTTAAGTCTTGAAACCATCGATAACTGCATACTCATAATAAGATGAAAATTCAAATTACATCACCAACTTAACTAATAAGTTTCCAAACGCATTGAATTTAGCAATAAAAAAGTAAAATTATCCCGGAATCTCACCTGAGCTGTAAAATCAGAGTCGGGCTCTTGTGCAGTATCCAGCTTCTTTATTGCCACCTCCTTTTCATCATTTAACTTTGCATAGAAAACCCGGCCATAAGACCCTTCTCCAATCAAAGACGATGAAGCAAAACTACTCGTCAACCTGTTTAATTCATCAAGTTGCATTGCTGGAACTTCAATAGGCATTACTTTCCCTGGATTACCCGATTTCACAGCATTGTTACCTCTTGGCTCTCCTCTATCGCCTATAAAACAAAGAGAGCAACATTGCCTCAGAACCTTAAGTAACCAATGTATTCATTAATCATTTTCACTGAGGAAATTTATCAAACACCTACTGAGCATAAAAACATTCAAACTCTTAAACACAACAACATGTACATGGAACACAAAACTGGACAAATACTTGAAAGGAGTGTATTTTTTTTACCAGGACCAGCATATGCATTGCCTTTATTAGGTGGAGTCGTGTTCTGATTGGCGGGCGGGCCGTAGCTTTCCTCCTCCGAACCTCCGCAACAAAACATAACTTCAGGCGGTGGCGGCCACAAGCGGTCTCAAATCAACAAACCATCCAAAGCAATTGCTGCTGGATTTTTCAAAACTAAGCAAATTCCTGCATTTTTTCCCAGAAAAATTCCAACCATTATGAACCCTTTTTTCTAGAAAGTAAAATAAAATAAGGGCTCAAATAAAAAATAAAAAATAAAAAAAAATTCTTCTTCAGAATCAACAATATAGAAAAACCCAGAAACAACAACTTGCAATTGTGTTTTGAATCACCGAATCTAATCAGAAAATAGCATGCAATTTGTGCATTCATGGATTGATCAACACAACAAATTAGACATACCAGATAGTCGGAGGCCCTGATGGACCCAGTATGAGTAGGAAAAGGAGAATGGACGTTCTGAGAAGGAACTGTACATGAATTTTCTGGAAAGTTATGGAAACAGAGGAATTGAGAAAGTTACAGGGATTGAGAAAGAAAAGGAAAAGAAAATTTTGGTTGGTATGTTTGGGTGAATCTATGGAGTGTTGTAATGTGTTCGTGTTTGCAATTGCGCACCAAATCCGCGAGTGACTTTATTTAACCGTTAGAACTTCCATTTCTCCTTACTTGGCTTCACGTCCCTACAAATTCTTACTAATTTTATTATTTTCAAACACAAATCCTCTTTTTTAAGTCAATTAAGTCAACCACATGTAATTTCATAATATAGCATAAATTCATTTATTAGTTATTTCAAAAAACATGAGAAGGACTTAACTTATAAGATAGGTTTAGAGTCAAAGGGGTTGAAGCACAGGTTGTGGTCTAGGGTTTGCATGATAAAAGCAGTCGGCGGAGTGAAAACAGACGGTTGATCGGGGATTTGGGAGTGGAGGGCGAAGGATCTGATGGGAAAGGAGGTAGGGGAGGATTGAGACACCAGCGAAAGAATCTTTCATGGGATAGGGGATGAGACTTGACAATAAGACTGTAGGGGGGATATATGACGGGTCGTGTGGAATGGAACTGACGCGGAGGCAATGGCGGAGGGGCCGGATAGGGGAGTTGATCGGTAGCTTGGCAGGTATGATGGGAGAAGGATGAATGGAGATTGGAGTGGTAGCGGTGGAGAGGATGATAGATGATGAGGGTACAGTGACAAAGAGAGTTGGTACGAGGCTAGGAGATAGAACTATAAGGGAGGCAGGCGATCGACAAGTAACAATGGTGGAGGTCAAATTAGAGGACGGGGAACGATGGCGGTCAGTCGGGGTGCTTTGGCGAGGCAGGTGATGGATGATGCTACCAGAATGATGGGTGGCGATCGGGTAAGAGGACCGGGAGGAAGGGAGATCAATAGGGACATCATGGCTAGGCCGGCGTGGCTAACATCATCGGTATGGAGTTGGTATTTGAGACTGTTGATGAGGAGGTGGTGGATCAAAGACGGAACACAAGTGAGTTGTGATCGGGACGGACGGGAGGCTCGTGGCACAGTAAGGATTGGCCAACCGATGGTTGGTCATTGAGTGACAAATATGCACTATCATCATGTTTGGTAGGGTAAATAATGAAAGAGAGGGGATTAACTGTGTAAGGCGATTGGAGAGATAATAGCTTTTTGAGATTACGGTGGACTTGAAAATTCAAGTCTGCTTGATAGAATGATTGTTAAAGGGAGGGGCATCGGATCTTGCAGTTGCCGTCGAGATGCTCCTTCGTTTGGGATTAGGGTTGATCATTTTATGTTGTGCTTGAGTTTTTTTTTTTTTTTTTTACTATTTTATTAGGTCGGATAGTTGGTTTTTGTCTAGTCTGTTCATTTGGGATCTTGTTAGGTTGGATTTGGTTAGTTTATTTTAGTTTTATTGGCTGACTTTTGAGTTTGGGTGGTTAGGGTAGTCTCAATAAGATCGATAATGTGTTGCTTTGGTTTTGTTTTAGCGTTGCGACTAATTTAAGCAATTAATGGTAGCAGGTCTCCGGGTGTCTTCACCACCGGGCCTGAACCGCACTCTGGTCGTAAGGGTCAAGATAGGTTAGACTTATGATCTATTTTTGTACTCTGCCTGAACATATTAATGCATTTGTTTTTTTCTGCTAAAAAAAACTTATAAGATAAATTTCAGTATAATCCATAATACCAGGGGTGTAAGCAGGCGGGTAACCCGCCCATTGGGCCTAATTTCCAACCCACCCACTCACTAAGATTGGAACCCATTCCCGCCCGCTGGAAGCATGAAATGGGCGGGTTAAAAAGTTTACGGGTTGCGGGCGGGTTTGTGGACCACCCGCAATCCGGAAAGTGTCTTGGGCCTAAGGCCTAAAATCACAAAATCAACCCCAAAATCTCTTTGTTTTAAGTGAATCAAACAACTAAATCAAAAACTCAAAAACCCTAAAACATAAATTTTGAAAAGAAAAAAAACAAGAGAAGAGGTCAGAGGTCAGAGGTGCACTTACATCGCCGACGACATCAGAACCACTGCTCTGAGACGACTCGGACATCCTCGAACTCGAAGAGGAGGAGAAGTATGTAAAACGAATATAAAAAGAAAGAAGGAGTTAGAGATTGAAGATCACATACAGAAGCTCGAAGCTTTATAGTACCATGACATGAGAATAATGAAGCCTCCATTAAAGGTCATTCCTCCATTATTCGAGTTTGGAGAAGTGGAAAGGATGGAAGAAGACAAATCGTATAGTATAAAAGTGGAGAAGATCAGAAGATGGAACAGTGGGAGTGGGAGAGAATGAGAGATCTGAGAAGAAATGAGAGAGAAGAGTTAAATTAGAGGGTGGGTTAGGTTAAGGACAGTATATATACTAGGGTCCCTAGGGTTAGTGAAGTCCGGGCGGGCGGGTTAACCCGCTCACACATAAACCAAATCTGTGGACCACCCATAAGTTAGACGGGTGGGTACGGATTGATCCGCTCGCCTCTCCAGATCAGTGCGGACGGTTTTGTGGCGGTGCCGGTAGCGGGCGGGTTTGGCGGGTCACGGGTTGAACGGGTTTTTCTTGGACCCTACATAATACTAGACAAACAATTGAGAACATAAAATTCTATTATATGTAGTTCTTCAAAAAGAGATGAAAATGGACATGTTGCTACGTGTTCATCTTTTGTTGTATCATTTTGATGATGTGCAAAATTTAATTAGTATTTCAACTACTAAAAGTTGGCACATGAACACTTAAGGTGTTTCGGTTTTGATAAAAGCTCGGTTTCAAGTCAAGTTATGTTAATCCGGATCAAACTCGAGACCCGAGTCAAGTCATGTTTAATTGTTCATCTCAAAAAGAGTTCACAATGAACTTCGTAAAGTAAATGAGACTGAGGCACAAAGACAGATTAATCAAGATGACTGAAATATAAATTAGGCTTAAAATGTGGCTGACGATTGATGTTAACACCTCTAGTCCTAGCATAGAGAAGTATGACATCCGCAAAATTGTGTTAAGGTAGCCCACGGTCGTGGGCTACATCACACGCTCATGGCGCGACTTAAGAGAAAAATAATGTCAACAAAAGAGCGTTGGGACAATGCACAGTCATTGATTGACCTGAGATCGACTGATGTCAATTGTACTATATCAATTCAAGCTCTTTTAACCTTTTGGGTTGATTTTGAACAACTCCAGAGTTTGTTTTGAGCATGGTTTTGTGTTACAGTCACTGGCTATGCCACTACATGGGTCTCCATCAATTTATTATTCTTGCTTACTTTTCGACATACCTCATCCCCATTGTGGTTAACTATAGCAGTCAAAATTTCATCCAGATGAAGCTACTAACTCTTAACTCTAAAACTCCATACTCTCTCACACCTAACACTAACTCCTAGGATACAACAACAAGTCCAACCTGCTTGGACCTACCTACTTAATGTTGAACACTTAATTTCTTTTTGCGACATTTCTAACATCTAGCTCCCTTCGAGTTTTTTTGACACTTTATAAATCCAAGAATGTGTAGTACGACCCAAGTATCCTAGGACCTCTTGAAGTGCCCTAAAATGCCTGAAACCATATAGTGAGATATGTCAAGACACGACCAAATAAATCATACCCAGACAAGTAGACTCTCCATCGGATGTCCGAAGACATTCAAGTATTACTCCTCTTTGGTAAACACGCATTGGAGCTCTCGTAC
>JAYMTK010000430.1:0-22686 GCA_036897405.1 Pelargonium myrrhifolium
AGCCGATTGGGTACTTTGTGAACACATGAATGCAAAGAGGTGGCTTACGTGGATTAAATTGCTGAGGTGGACTGGGTAACAAAAGTAGCCTGGTAACAGGGTTAGATTCAAAAAAAATAATCAAGTTTAAGGGCTAAATCAATAAGAAAATGAGACCAGAGGCTAAAACCATAATTTTGTCCAGTTCAGATGAGACAAATGTATTTAACCCAAAAAAAAATGTATTTTGATAGGGATTTTATGTTGAAAATTACTACTTGTTGTCTTGTTTCAAATTTTGTACAAAGTGACGTGACAAACAATTTTTTTTGATTTTGTGGTTTAATATTAAGTTTAAGCGAATAATAACCCGACATATATGATATCACCGTCCTCTCATGAGTTTCTGGCGCGAAGCACACAGTTTGTAAGACGTGTTGCACACTTGGCGTATTTTGATTGGTCCAAATCATCATTTTGAATATGTAATGTGTCATCTCTTACTAATTGCCACATCACTTTGTATAAATATTTTTGTATAATATTTTGTGCATATAGCTTTGCTCATTTATGTTTCCTCCGGGCGTTCGTATTTCGGTTTGGGCCGGATCGAAACTGAGCAAATTTGTTCGACATGATCTCACAGTATAGTTTTTGGAGGTGGCAAAACGGATTTTGGATTGGTTACGAGTTGTTGAAGCCTAACCCGATGGTACTTCGGACTTGATCGGATTTTGGGCCGCAATTCAGATTTTAGTCATGAAATGTGTCGGACCATATGAGTTTGTCTGACCCAAAATTTTACAGGATAAATGTGATCCAAAATTTAGTTGAAACGGATTTGGATTGGACAAAAATAGGCTGGGTGTTGGGTACATGTGGGTTCGGGCTGAAATTGTCAGCTCTCATTCTTTTAGAATCAATTATAATTGGGTTTGAATCGGAAAAGAATGAGATGAACCAGATCTGATTGAACCCAATAGATTCGATGTGGTTACATTTCTTCTATTTCTTGGTCACTCGATTTGGACCAAACCGATTATAATTTTTCATTTAAAACTATGTGTTTTAAAAAGTAGTTCTCTAGGAAATGACTCGATGGTCAAGAAACACACCTCCTTGTGGGAGGTCGTGGGTTCAACTTAACCTATCTACGGTACCTAGTTGAGCAGAAAGAGCTAAAATATCTGAAATAACCAAACAAAAGGCACTAAGGGCTGAGGCTACTCGGTTCGCATACCGCTTATTAGAAAGAAAAAAAACTCTATGTTACCTAGTTGAGTAGAAAGAGCTAAAATATCTGAAATAACCAAACCAAAGACACTGAAATCCTCCCCTTCAATTTGAAGAGAGTATAGGTTCGAGCTTTGTGTGTCGATAAAAATAAAATGAAAAAGATTATGATTCAACATGGAAGTCGCTCCAGCCATGAGATCCAGCTGAGCACTTCTCGTATAGCTATAGCCTCCACCAGTCTGGACTCTGACACTCTTGACCAAGAACTCCGACCTCCACCCCAACATCTCCCGACCAATCTCGAACTAATTTAAATCACTATTATATAATACAGGATTAGATTGGTTTATTCAATAGTAGAATCACAAATTAAGGTACCGTTTGGAATAGAAATTTAGTGGGAATGGAAATGGGAATGAGTTTCCTTCTCATTCTCATTCTCATTCCTTCTATTCTCGTTCTCATATAGTAGTGTTTGGTTTAATTGATTAAAGAAATGAAATATTTATAATCGAAACAAGAGAATGAGAATCTAATTCTCATTCTGATTGTTGATTCACATTCCAATGCAATCCAAACAAAGCCTAAGTTCGTAAAATTGTACCCTTGCACCATTTCAAAACAATTGTTCACTTTTTTAATAAAAAAAATTAGAAAAATTGTCTCATGTGAACTTTGGCTTGAATGAGTTTATGGGAACCTAAAACCTCACCATAACTCGAATTGCAACTTCTACACCGAAGAAAAACTCCATAACCCATGTCAATTTAAGCCCGAGCTCGAACATGTGAACACCTAAAACTCGATCCACAAATGTGGGGTTGCATAGTAAAACAAATCCCCCCAACCTTTTAGTAGGATCAGGTCAGACAAACCCACAAAAATGCGTGTCAAATTTACGACGCACGCATATTTATGTACAAAATGTCGGCTCTAGTATATCATCATTACGATTCGAGCTCTTTACCAATGCATACAAATAATATCACAAGCAAAATGCAATAATTCGGATTTCGGTTTCCCTTTCTCATGATCGAACTTTTCAACCCTCGTTGAAACCCGGAAGTTTTAAGTTTCTACAAAATCCGGAAAAAAAACTCGAAATAATCTCATATTCATTATACAATTACCATAAGAACCCAATTTCAGTAACATACAAACACTCCCTCACCATTTTCATATGACCAAATAAAAATGTTAACACCACAATCAACAACCATCTGGGTTGGATCAAGATTGGCCTCATAAGCCTATCCAACAAAAAAATCAAAAGAAAACTCGAAACCCTAGACCGAATCAACATAGAACAGCTATTATATTGGGTCACATTTCAAAACAAACCTCAAGAGACCCCATTTGGCACCTACACAAAAATCAATGCCTTGGCAATCTTTGACTGATAAATACTCGTAACAGTAAAAATACTCGAGGAGCATTGTCGTGTGACATCCCCACCATAGAGCAAGACCAAAACCGACATCTTCAAACGAGAGAGAGAAAACGGGAATGATAGTTTCAGTTAATCTTCCTTTGAAGTGCTAGAGTACTCGGTTCCGCTTCCCGATGAAGTTACTCCCGACGATGCACTTGAGGCTAAATCTCCATTAGCGTGGCCACTTGTTGCGTTTCTTTGAGGTTCGCTTGTAGGAACTGCACCTTCTTCGGCGAGCTTTTTCAGAAGGTTCATGATGGTGGGAACAAATTTGGTAGACAAGGAGAGAAGCCCGGGAAGCTGTAAGCATAGCGTATCGTGTTAGCGTCCTAAAAACCGTTGAGAGAACATAAACTGGAAATGAATGAGAATTCAAATTTCTACACTGTTGCACTCCTTCGCAGTTTGCACGTTTTCAGATATATAGAAGTATAGCTCATAATTCGGGTTGAAAATACCTAACTAGACCCGCAAGAAATGCTAGTTTTTCATAAAATGAGTGGGGTTTACGCGACCCATTTTTTGTTTTCTTTTACCTGTTCCTTTCAAACTCAACCTAAATAATAAAAAATCAATCGGGACTATTTTATGCAATCCGAACTCGCAAAAATGCAAGTCAGATTTTGGGTGCCCACAGGTTGGCCGAACTTAGAAGTCAGACCTGACCTGAAAGGGTTGGGGCACTGGTCAGGTCGGATTTTACATGCAAAATGTCTAGGCTCATGCTGGTTAGCCCGACCCACATCTTCTTCAAGAAACACCTAACCCATACTGACCCGGAAATTAGTCGGGGTCCATTTTATCTGACTTACCACCTAAAAATTACGGGCCGGGTTCAGTCCTAAATCGCCATTTCTATATGGAAGTATAATATACAAATTAGTTTTCAGAAATTTTGATCACATCATGTGTGAGCATGCATGTGCGAAACCCGAGCAGATATATGAGGAATGATTCTAAACCCGCCCTGACTCAGTCTGAGAGAAAGAGGGGTCTTATCAGTCCTTGCTTAGGCAACAAACTTCAACAAATTAGGGCTTTTTTTTTGCTGAAAATAAACTAGAATCGTGTTCCAGAATGCACCCCTTTGTATCCATTTTGCGCCAAATCAGTTTAGTCCCCAAGAAAAATAGACAAATTCGGAACAAAAGTGAATACTAAGAGAACTAAATTGGAACAAAAATCAAACTGAGGTCCAATTTGGCACAAAATGGATAAAACTAAGGAGACCCTTTCAAAACATTCTTCAAGAAATTATGGTTTAGACACTTATAGTAGAAATTAAAACTTACCGCTCCATGTTGGAATTCACCAGCAATGTTAAGCTGTACATACAATGCTTTGAAGAGTAGATAACCAACAAATATGACAAGCAGCCAGAGAGGATTTCTGCCACAAAGAAATACCGAATTAGTAAAGTCCATAACTAGTAAAAAAATGTAGTATTATATACTCTGTCCCGAAATGAGAGTCTTGGTTTCTATTTTGAGGAAAATAAAGGAAAAGTTGATTAACGTTGTAAATTTCCTCTTCTAACACCGTGAACATGTGTTGTAACAAATTTAAGGGATACCGACTAAATATTATAGGGATATTAATGGTAATCGATGCATGACTAACTTCCTCAAAAGATAAACAAGACACTCATTTTGGGACAAAAAATATAGAAGAAACAGGACACTCATTTGGGACAGATGGAGTATAACAAAACCAATTCTTTGAATACCCACCTCAGAAGTGTCATTAATTCATTGAATCCCAGGATAAGCATGGCAGCAATAGCCCATGGAGGAGGCAGCCAGTTGTTGTTACGTTTACTGGCTTCCTGTAAAATAATGAAGAAAAGTAGTAGTCAAGCATCGCCCGTATGAGCGAGTGAAAATCATCTATTAATAACAATGAAATGATATTCATACGATGTATGCATTTGTTTATTTGTCCAAACGATAGACAACTTTCAATCCAATTACCAATTGACATCTATAACATGTGCTTCGCAAAAACCCAGCATATTCACAGATTTGGACCATGAAGGAAAGTTGTAAGTTATTCTAAAATTTAGCATTCAATTCACAATTGTCGATTCAAATTTCACATGTTATAAGAGTTGTTCTTAACACATCTAATATCAAGAAAAATAGTGGAGAGAAAAAAATACCTGCGCAGACAGGGCTTGGGTGACACTGTACTCTGTCTCCGCCTTAAATTGCCTCCACAGCGATTTACATTGTACTGGTGTGATCAATGTTCTTGTGGGCTTAACCTGCATGGAAAATAAAATAAACACAAGACTTTATCGAGGCAATATGGTGCATACAAGATTTTTAAACATGAGAACAGAATAGAGCATGCTAGCAAATTTGCAGCTTAAAACATTTTTACACATCATAACAAAAAATTTAACAAAGTTAGGTCTTTATGAGATAAAAGAACTGAGAACCAAGATGTTCACAAATCAATGCTTGATGAAAAAAATAGAAGAAAGAAAATTATAGTCATTGGATTCCATAAGATTACTTGGCATTCATGAAAATTATTGTTCTTCCATCCAACTTTCTACAACTATGGACATTACAAGAAAGAATTTCAGCTATGTAAGAGAGTCACCTTTTCCCAAGAGCTCGAGGCCAATGGATCCGCTACTACAATGCTTTTATCAGTAACATTACTCTTAGTATCCAACAAAGCAACGGATAGTGTTTTCTCAATACTATCATCTTCATCATCATCCAAACGAAGTGCGGCCATAACAGAAAGCAACTTTAGTGACTGGAAAAAGATGATGGGTAAAAAGTTAAAAGAGATCCAGATGCAATGTAAACTTAAGATTCAAGGTTTTTAAGAAGTTATCAATTGTGTCATACTGAAGAGCGAGCAACTTTGGTGATTGCTCGAATGTCTTCTTTCCCAGTCCAAACCCGGGGCATTGAATCCGCATCATGGCTAAACAATGTAGAAAACCTGTTTTTTTTACAGTCAAACACCAGAGGTTCCAATAAAAAGAAACCTAAGAACATAAAAAAAAAAAAAAACAATTGGAAACAAATCCAACAATTTAATTCACATATGTTGCAACGAGTTGTTACCGGTCCTTCATACGGATCAGGATCCTTCCAGCTTCTTCCTTTGTTTTTGTTTCAACCACACCTTTAGCATAATCCCCCAAACTGGTAAGCATTTTATTTTTCGTTTTTTCATCAATGTCAAAACCAGCAAGAGCACTAGAAAGCCCAGAGACTGCTGAGTCAGTCTCACGGCGGAGGAGTTTCCTTATCGCCGGCCAGGTTTCATTATTAGCTCCATCTAAAAGAGCCTCCACAGGAGCGGATAACGCCACATTCAGTTTTCCCTGTATAGTGTTATCATTATCAATAAGGGTCCAAGGAAAAGTATTCTCAAGGCCATAAGTACTTACAGAAACTCGATATTATTGGAAAAAATTTCCATGAGTTATAACATAAAGATAACATTATTAATGCAAGTCATATACTAAAATATGCAATTATAGCATACACTTCATTTGTCTGCAACAATTTAGGCCTTGTTTGGCAACACTTATTGACCTCAAAAAGCTCTTACACATCAAATAAAAGAGTGTAACACAAGCAAATAACAAAGGAAAAAGTTAGAAATATTGTTTGTTTTCACCTAACCTTTGGATGACTTATGCAATGATGATGAAGTTTCAAGAAGCTTTTTTTTTTTTGCTTATGGTAGGAGAAATTAAGAGAGTATTAATCCATATTCCAATTATGTCCTTACTTTATGAGTGATAGTGAACATTTTTTTATTTATTTATGTACTTTGTAGTCATTTCATAAAAACAATTTTGAATTAAAATATTTTGTATATTTGATTTCAAAGTACTTCTCTTTACTTTTGTTAGCAAACAACATAGGTTTTAGAAGTTGTTTTGAAGCTACTTCTAGCTTTTGACAAGTATTACCAAACAAGCACTTACTGATCAAGCACAAATTACAGGCCCAAGAGGCTTGAACATTTACATTATCACACAACTTTTCTTGCTTAGCTTGATGATCACTACTATTTCTCAAACTTCTTCAACATATTGCTATAGTCAAATGAGCAAAATTGTTAGCATACCTCATACAACTTGGTTAACTCGGACAGCTTGGCATCACAAACAGCAGCAATATGTGCATCTATATCACGTCGAAGCTTATCCCTTGTTTTAGATGTATCCCAGTTAGCTTGTACAATAACAGCATCTGCAAGATCATGGGGCATTTCCAAATTATCCTTGGTTAAGTAAGACTAGCCAAATATGTTAAAGTTTCGCCGTTTCAACACGTCATATAGGAATGAATTGAAACTCATCCTCATGTTTGTGGATTTTTTGTGCTTTTTAAAAATGGAAAGGGAACAATACAATTAAATATACCTGCACATCCTTCATCAAATTCAGTCAAGCACGACTGAGCACAATTGCGAGAAGCAACAGAAAACGCTTCCCCTCCATTTAAAGCTTTATCAAAAGCGTCCTTGAATTTATCAAGTGTTACAGACCTTAGATGCCCGAGCACAGAGTGGAATGCCGGTTGGACAAGCTAACATACAAGAACAAGCCAAGCAAAAAGACCCCCCAAAAAAAAGGTTAAGTTATATTCACAAAATTCATGAAGAGAAAAAAGCAGTACTGATAGTCAACTACTCAACTCCTATAGTAAGCCATATAGAAAAAAGCGAACTACTATAGTTACACAATAAAACTACAGAGATGTATTACCTGCAGCAACTTTTCTTCAAGCTGCTTTCGCTTTGCAGTTCTGACACCTTCATCGAAGAATGTAGCTTCCGCATCATACCTGAATTGGAGAGAATAAAATATCATAATGCTGAACTAATGTATCAGTAACTTAGAATCTTGAACTCGTTTTCTTTGTAGATTCAACAACCCACACCACATTAAGGTGACTGGTACTGATATGACTCCGCAATAAGTATATGAATCACCTATAAGTTAGGTTAACTTATATGATCACTCCATTTATGAATTTTTTTCGAGTAAAATAATGCTCGCTTTAATGAGACATAAAGAACAAAATTGATAAAGTACAGAGGTAATTCAAAACACCATTTTCTGCGATTTTTCACTTGTGCAAATGAGAATTGTACCGATTATAATTCTATTGAAGCAAAGATAGAATTCATCGTCATAGCAGACATGCTATATAAATTGTGATCTCAGCTTACCAACATTTCCCCTCTGATTCATAACTAACCCTCAAATGCTGATAAACAAAAGATTTAAATAAAATAAAAACTCAGGTTGTGTTTGGATTAGAACTTTTGTTCACAAAAGGAGGGAATCAAGAATCAGAAAGAGACTGATATTCTCATTGTTCATGTTTGGATTAGGATTTTTTAGTCTCATTCCCATTTCCATTCCAAAAAGATTAATCCAAACGCTATCTCAATACTAATGTCATGTTATCCATCGCCCCTTATATCATACAATTTGGCATATCAAGAATACCATGCCCTTATGCTTATGTGTGAATCATAAGAGAGTCATCACATGTTTCAAAGCCCAACATTGGGCTCCTACTGTTACTGCTTCACACTGGCCTAGATCATCCTGTGCCATGCATGCTTACACAAATACACATCTACGGAGAAGTAGCACTGAACACATTCAACATACAAAACCTATGCAGGCACAAATAACCAACTTTTACTCTACTTCAATAAATTTGCTAGATCCTAATACGTAATAAGCATAAAGCTCTTCTGTTTCAAAATTAAATCACATCCTCTAGCTTCAAAAGGCAAACTTACTCTGATAGACAATTGCCCAAAATTGAACTGAGCTTCTTTCCAAAGCCAGGGCACATAGCAGATTGTACAGCCTCTTCCAGCTCACGCCATTCCTGTGGTAATTTTAAGGGACTTAGTTCATGACTATATCTAACAGGAAAGAAATCGAAGTTGACAAATTTTGGAGCACGTAAAAGCAGGTACCTCATTAGCAGAAAAGGAAGTGTATTTCTCATTGGCAATTTCATCACACCGTACTGTAGCCACCATGACCTAGAAATGATAAATTAAATTAGACATGAATATCGAAGTAATATACTAATTTCCATACTTGACAAGTAGACATTAATAAGTATATATTTGCAGAGTTACACCTTATGAGCAGGAAGATCAAGGTCCTTGTTCTCCTTGATCACTTTCCAAATTTGCTGTGCACTAAAACAAAACCCTGAAGCTGGAACGACACCTCTTCGATCTCCAGCAAGACCACCGGGTGCAATAGAATGGAAGAATCGTTGCCGTAAATTAGCAACCTTCATTGCAAACAAAACAAATTTATAAAACACACAAGAATATCAGAAAAGCTTGCTAGGCCTAGAGTTTTACTTATGTGTCATGAATTACAACCCCAAATTAAAGAAAAGATAGTATCCAGCTATAGGACAAATCATAAAAGTAAAATAATTCAACTTCAATATCACAAGTATTTGAAAACAATGGACAAAACAAGAAGACATTGAAAATTTGAAATACAAATATGTCTCTAGCATACCTGCTCTTTAAACTGTTCTTCCTTCTCCTCGTAACTAGAAAGAGCTGTTACTTCAACCTGGTCATAGGATTAGAAACAAACAGAATTATGAAAAATGCCTAACTTGCTTACTATTATAAGATGAAAACTCAAGCTCCAGTCAAATAAAATTGTATCCTCTTACATTAAAAAATTCACTTAATGGAGTTTCCTTGTGGGCTTCAGGCTTAGGAACAGAATCCCATATCTGCGCTAAAGAAACCACGGTTAAAAAAGATGACAATAAAGTCAATAAGGTGTGTTAGAAAGCAAGAAACCACTCACCTTTTGAATATCTTCCCTTAGCACAGGTTCCAAATTTTCCAATGGTGTCTAAAACAAAATAAGATTGACACACAATTAAGATCTCAAATCAAAAAAACAAGGCCTTAATCCTTATACATGGAAACAATGAGATCAACAAACAGTGGATTTGGAAATAATTGCATAAATGCACTGGGCATCTCTCAAGCTAAATATGAAACAACACAAAAGAGGAGAACACACCCTTGTTTTATCACGTATGACAAACATCAATGTTGTTTTACGCGGACTAAACAAACGCATCATGACCTGTAAGCAAATATCACGGAAAGGTCTATGATTAGTTTTTTCAACATTCACAATAAGGGCTTAAAGAAGGCAGCTAGACAAAGCACCTGGAATACAGTCTTTAAAAGAGGCTTATTTGCAGCTTGCTCACGGCCTATGTCATGACACCACCTAAAAAGACGCCAAAGAAAATTGAATCCAAAAATTAATGTACACTTCACGAAGCTTACATATCAGAAACGAATTTCCCTGGGTTAAAAAAATGCAGATTACTAGTGCAAGACGTAGAAACTTACATGTTTATTAACACTATGTCTGAAACCGCAAGCGCAAAGAGAGCACTCTGCTTTTCAAATGCAGTATCGTCCTAAGAAGTGATAAAGTACAAGTTATTTAAAAGTTAATGCAAATCCCAAAGAAGTAAATGAACCAATAGCTTTTAAAAACTCATGTGCAAGTGCATAAAAGGCAAGGATAAAAAAATAGTAATGATTCAACAATGAAAACGGTGATGACTAGAAGAATACAACAGTACCTCTCCTCGTTCTCTACCATCAGTACCCTCCAAATCCATTACGATAGTGCATGGCTCAATACCAGCACATTTAGCACACCAAATTCCTTTCGTGGTTTGTGACCTAAAAAGAAAGTACATCCAGTCAGTTTATTTACCTCCAACCTATAAAAAATATTAATAAACAACTGATATTTTATGAAGATAGTATTATGAGAACATGCCTTCCCTTAAATGCATCCATTTCTCTGAAGTTGGTCTTAAACAAATTATTTAATAGTGTGCTCTTCCCTGTCCAAATAAAGAAATTCATTCATGAGAAAAATACACTATCACTAATGATGACTAGTAATATTGTAGTTTAAGTTAAAAACCTAAGAAGATAAATAAAGAAAAATGGCACTAAGTTCCAGCTCTGTAATAGTCAATACCTCCATTTCATAGTAAATATCATTTAAGAGTTTTTTCATACAAATTAAGTCATGTAAAATTACCTAATTGACCTAATGTAATTGTTTTTGTACTCATTTACTGCTTGAATTTAATAGTAGTACTAGTAATAAATACTGTATTTGGGATTACAAAAGGAGCATAAGTGGTGTGTCAAGTGCTATTTTTACCTTCAAATGGTAGAATGACACTTGTATTGACACAATATTTTCTTTCCAAAACAACGCTTATTTTGAAATGGACAATTATGCAGTTTATACATACAAAAGAAACTACGTATGTGCGAATAATCTTTGACGGATGTAGGCACATGGACATAGAAATCCTTGATTTTTTATTTTTCTACTAATTCACGGGTTGAAGTGGTGTTGCTTGGCTTCAAACATACTTAGGGAACCTAGGGGAAGCATGAAACTAATATACAGTTTTTATTTTATCTTCATAAAATTTCATTGTATTCTATGAAAAGGGACCAAGAGCGAAGAAACTCTAAACCTGCAAAAACTAAAATACAGCTGGATATAGAGAATGGGACATACCACTACTTTGTGGACCCATGATGGAGACAACGGCATAAGAAAGCCCACATTCGTTTAGTTTCACCTCCTTGATAAAACTTTCGACTCCGTCGTCATTGAATGCACCATCTCCGTCAATAACCTGAGTAGAACAACATTCATCTACACCTGGAAAAGAAATTGATCATATGTTAGTGAATTAACAAATTTATGCCTTCCAAAACTTGAGCTCCTTGACATGAAAAGTGATTGACATCCTGAAAGGTCATTCAAGGCTAGAAAAAAGTTGCAATGGGAGTCTCAATCTGGTTCACACTTCACCCAATAATTACCGATATTGTTCCCTTAAAAGTAGAGATTCCATAGTTTGATGTCGTGAGGTACATAATTGGTTTCAACATTGCCCTCAAACCCAAAATGCCTATCAAAACATAACTCTCTCTCTCTCAAAATTAGTCTCATCTAACAGCAACTCTTACAAACCCTTGGTTCGTGCTAATACACTCATTGGGGTGGTTATGGACCATAAGTAATGAGGTGTCTTCTTATTTTTGGCTCATTCTCAGCTCACAATGAAATGGTGGATATATATATATATATCGAAAATCTTGAATCATTTCCAAAGAGAGATCAAGCAGTGAACTTTGCAATAAACTTCGAGCCATTACCATAACCAAATCCATAACAAAAAAGGAAACAACTATTTCAGGATTCAAACAACTATAATCATATTCTCATTGTTGTTTTCATATTAGAAATTGAATCAAATAGTTCTAACAACCTCAAATTCTCAAATTCCAATTCCAATTCTCAAATTCTTAAGCTTACACCTCATTTTCTCAGCAACCAAACAAACCCCACACAATAAAATAAATAAAATAAAAAAATCCTTGATCCAGATTCCAAAACCAAACACAAACAATCTCATCCAAAACCACCTACAGATCAGATCGATTAGACGAATCAAATTATAAATAGGCTTTAAAGACCCTTCACCGATCTGTAATCAATACAGCAATTTAATTCAACCAAACAAAAAAAATAGTTACAAAACAGACCCATAACGCAAATAAGCAGTAACTTCCAAAATCAACGATCGATCAAAACCGAAACAGCTTTAATTGCAAAATAGGTGCGTAAAAGAGAAATTTGCAGATCAAATGGATCGGAGAAATGAGAATTGAGAAGCTACCCATTGGAGAGAGATCGATTCTGGAGCAGATTGATGTCTGCGAAAGCTCCTGAGAAATGTTTCTTGACGGAGAAATAAAAAAAAAACGGAGAGAGAACAGAGAAGAGAACGAATCAGAAAAGCATTGGCGTCTGTTTCTCTTTGTTGTTCTTTAAAGGTGGGCTTGACTGTCCATTGATCTAATTTCACTTTTTAGAATATAAAAATATATGGTTTTTATTTAAAAAGTGTTCAAAAAATTAAAAGTAATTAAATTTAGTATAATTAGTAAATAAAAATGGGTGGAATCTATGACAATTCGCTTTTTAAAAAAAAATATGCCCAACATCGAAAGGTGAGTGGGTTGGAAGTTGTGGCGGGATTTGGATCGATGAGGCTCGATGAGGAGGATGAAAATGGGCACGGTGTGAATGACGGGTTAGATTTCTCAGGTCAAGAAACATGGGGTAGGGAGTAGTCCGGAATGGGCGGTTTTCGGTTTTGGGTCCAAAAACCAATCAATCACGCATCCAAATAAAGATGTTTAGTTGTTATGGGACATAAGGAGTGGAATATCTTCTCAAAAAGTTTGCGGTGACAGTACCAGCGTTGGTCCTAAGCAGACTTGGAATACTAGTATAAGATTAGTACTTGTATTAAAGTTATATGTATTATGTTGATTATTAATGAAATTGGGTGTCTTTGCATCATTTCTGTCACTTAAAAAAACATGCCCAAAATGTGTGTTCATTTTACGTGTGGAATACCAAAATTATACTTTAGGATGTCGTGAATGTGGTTGTGGGTAGTTTAGGTTTGTGTTCGCCAAATAATTCTTAATTCATAATAAGGGAGGCG
The DNA here is from genome assembly GCA_036897405.1 of Pelargonium myrrhifolium. Taxonomy (NCBI): domain Eukaryota; kingdom Viridiplantae; phylum Streptophyta; class Magnoliopsida; order Geraniales; family Geraniaceae; genus Pelargonium; species Pelargonium myrrhifolium. Next base: position 13,279 of record JAYMTK010000430.1, read on the forward strand.
TATGCTAGTGCTCTTAGACTGTTCCAAAAGTTTTTTTTTTTTTAATTTCAACTTCGATACTGTGGTTAAGATATAGTTTTTGATAGTTGTTTTGCAGCGTAGTAATTATTGTTTAGTTAATTTTTGGAATAGTTTGTTTCAGTTGATTGTTATTAGTTTTGGTTTATGTCATTTCGCAGTTTGTAATCAGACTTTGGATTAATATATTGTCGGAGTGGGTTCGGGTTTGGTTGGGTAAGGGAGTTGAGCATAAAATATATTGAATTTAGCGTTTTGTTCGACCCAAAATTTCACATGGTTAACCTGGCCTTGTACCGATCTCACTAACTTCATGTTGGGTTAGGATCGGGTGTCGGGTACTCGCGGATTCAAATCTAAATTGTCAACTCTACTTTAAACAGGTCAATATAACTTTTTTCGTTTATTACAACTAGAGTTGACAATTCATGTTTTGAGTCGGTTTATTGCATGTTTGATTTGAAAAGGTTTAGTTTTAGTTCAACTCGAAAGAGATTCAGTTTGTATGTATCAATTTATGGGCTGATTCGGATTTTACATGTGGTAATTAAAATATAGATTTGTCTAATTAAAAAATTAGTCAAGTTCATTTCACAAACATGACCTGCGACAACAACAAAAATTATTTTGTTGACATGAGAGTCAAATTGTATGAAGACTTGATTAGCAGATGATCCGTCACGCCAACAAAATAATTGAATAAAAATAATTATTTAATATACTTTAAATTTCGCGTCACACCACTTAACAAAAAAAAAATGGTGAAAACTAACCGCAAAAACCATTTTGAGTATTTTTGTACACTTTCAGAGACTAATTTAGGTTAGAGATGACAAAATGTAGGGTACGGGTGGTTCGGCTTGTTGAACCCTAACCCGACCCTATATAATTTACGTGTTATATTTTTAGGCGTAAAATACACTGATTTTTACAGGTTTACCAACTTGACTCTAATCGACCTTATGTCATGTTGAACCCGACCCTACCAACTTCGAGTTGGGTCAAAATCAAGTGTCGAGTACTCATCAAATTTAGATCCTAATGTCAATTCTAACTCGCTCACGTTAATAAAATATTCATAAGCAAAACTAGGAGACCAAATTGAATATTCTTACAATTTTGTTTTGCCTAACTTCAAAATTATCCAAGTAAATATGATATTTTATTCAAATAAATTGAATCTCTTCTAATTAATCAACCAAGTTTTATTTTGTGCTGTTTGCTTACGTGGCATGATTTGAGTGGATGACACTGGTCAGCGCTGACCAAGTCCAAGAACTCTGAATTTGGTGAGATGACGTGGCGGCGGTGGCTCGTTGGTCGGGTGGCCCACAAAAACCGACTCTGTGGAACCCACTGACCGTCCATTCATCTTTTCACAAAGTTTGGACGGCGCGATCTGAGTCTGCTCTGTGGGGCCCACATTATTTTTATACTGAGCCGACATTCTCTTCACGTTTGATCATAAATTATTTTTAATCGGACGGTCTGGAACAAACCATCTCATTTCTCTCTCCCTCTTGATTTTCTGAAACTACCATATTTGGATTAATATTTAACGATTTGAACTTACGCCTAAAGTTGGCAATTGCTGCTTGCGTGTTGTATTTGTGTAGAAGACTGTGTGTACGGTACGATTTAACACTAACACGATATATTTAATAATTGTACTTTATGATTCTAAATAAACATGTCATGCTTAACTTAGTGTCTGAGCGGATCGTGTTGACACGATATTATAATTAATTTACATCTGTATCCTTAATTGGGCGTTATCACAACACAACTAATTAATATCACATGTGTATTTTGGAGGCCTAACATGAACACGAATACAAAACGTGTTGGGTTCTCCTCCAGCATGACCAACACGAATACGACATATTTATAAAATATGTGAGCTCAAACACGCTAAATATGCATGAAAACGCACGAGTGCTTCCTTACATTGTGTCTTTGTTGTCAACATAACTATGTCTTTCTTTTTCATCTCTCACTTCATGTTCGTATTAACTAACTAACTAACTAACTAGAGAGATAAAATTATAGTAAATAGAAGACTTCATAGGGTTTCATATTGAAGGACTAGGATTTGGTGGAGTGTGGTGGTGGCATGCGTAGTCTCAAGCGTCAACGTTTAGTTCAAGTGCTGGAACAGGTGACGGGTGACGGTAGATCGGAGATCGCAACGGCGACGGCTAGGTTTTGAGAACGGTAGCAGCGACGACGGTTTAGGTTGTGAAAAGCAACGACGACGGCTATGGGATAGTTGTGGCATGGGTGGATCTGGACGGTGATGGTCGTGGGCTGGTTTCGACGAGCATGGGTTGGGTACTCTGTTGGTTGGCGTGTGTTGGCAAGGGCCGTGACTATGGTGTTTTTGTAGTGTGGTTCGATCCAAAGGAGGCGGTGACTGGCTCCGGTGGTGGGGGAGTGACATGGGAGTGGTCCAGGGTGGAGGCAAAAGCGACGAGTGAGTTGTTCGTACGTGGCCGTTTGAGGGCGGTTGGATTTGGGCAGAGGGTAGGTTAAGCCGAATGAAGTGGGTGGCAGAAATTTTCGGTGACCGGAGGAGGCCAGTGGCGATGGTTAGTGTGGGTGAGTACGGGAACAGTGAGGTTGGGGGTGAGGTCGGGATCAAAATGCAGTTCAAGTGGAAGTCGAAAGTCGCGGTTGTAGGGGATGGGTCAAAAAACTAGAAGGGGGTGGTCAAGGAAAGGCTCGACAAGCTTACAGGATGAAGGCACGAGGAAGGAAAAGGGAGATGATGGCGTGGCTGGTGGACGCCTGGATTGTTTTTTATTGTTCTGTTAGTTTTGGTTTTTGCATTAGTTGTACTAATTTGGTTTTGTTTGGCTTTGGACTTTAGTTTGTTTTGTGTGTTTTTGGTTTGTGGTACTATGGTTGATTTATGTTTTCTGGGTATAACGAGGATAGTATTGTGGGGGAAAGGTGATAGTAAGAGGTTGAGCATCTCGTTTGATGAGTGTGCGGGTTGGGTGGGACTTTCTCACTGCCAAGCTGTTGTTCACTCAGGTTACATGGGTAGACGATTTAGGATTGTTTTAGTTATGTACATGTGGAATCCGCCTTCAATGAAATAATACATTTCACGTTTCATGTAAAAAAACAAACAAACAAACTAACTAACTAACTAACTCTCTCTCTCTATATATATATTCTTGGAATCTCACTTATTCAAAAAGTCATGTTTCATATAAATAAGGACATCTTATTCCTACCATCCACCCGAGCAATATGTAAACACGAACATACCTCAACTCGTGTTGTAGGATTATATCAACATACACAACAATGGTTTACCCCACATGGTCACAATTCGAATTGAACAACTTGTAGGTCAAAACAAATTTATCTTGTGAAAAAATTGGGACGGATTTGACCAGTCGAATCCACACATTTTATGCTTAAAAAGTGAATCCCACAATCCAAAAAACCGAGTAAACCCGAATGCCTCTCAGGTTGGATCTAGGTTAAGCTTTATTAACCAGATCCCATAAATTTGATATGAGTACGACGTATATACATCCACGTGGCCAAACAGTTTCATGTAACCAAAAGTTCCTCATGGCCAACAAATAACGGTCAATCATAATCAACAACGTGACTAAATACGAACACGACATGTCAACGCGTTAATTAAATGTGTCGTGTTTGTGAGTTTATCCATGCCACACCTAGTTGACTTGTATCGTGACAAGAGCATGACGCACTAACACGAATAGCTAGCGATGGTATTGAAAAACACAATAAAACACAATAAAGTTCCACGTGGCCAAAAGAAAACTGACAATCAGAATCGACAACATGACTTAATACGAACTTGATACGCTAACACGATAACTAAATATGTCGTGTTTGTTGGTTTATCCATCACACACCAAATTGACTTGTATCATGACACGTTAACACAAATACATCTAAAAAAGTGGACCCGTATCCACAATTCGACCCTAAAAATAACGGGTTCAAATATACCCGCAAAAAAATAGAATATTTTTTTTGCTTAAACCCAAAATTGGACTATAACCCGAGCTATCCAAAAACCCTCTAGGATTAGATTAGGATTATGGGTTTGCCACCTCTAGCGGCAGTACCGAAAATACAATTAAAAACCATCTACGTGGCCAAACAGTGCCACGTAACCAAAAGTTCCACGTGGCAAAAAGATAACGGACAACCAGAATCGGCACGTCCACGTCACCAGGTCCCGCCAAACTCAAGCCCTCGCTCGCATCCCTCATGTGTCGTCTTCAACACACACACAGAAGAAGAAGAAACAGAGAGAAGAAGAAGAAGAAACATATATAGAGAGAGAGAGAGAGAGAAAGAGAGAGAGAGAGAGAGAGAATGAAGGAACGAGGAAGAGGAGGCCGAGAGCTAGCGACGGTGAACGAGAGGTACACACAGTGGAAGTCTCTCGTCCCTGTGCTCTACGACTGGCTCGCCAACCACAACCTCGTCTGGCCATCCCTCTCCTGCAGGTCCGTACACTCTCTTCTAGGGTTCTGATTCGCATCTGAACATACATTTCAAATTTTCTCTCGTTTTTTTGCGTGTTTGGAGGCTCAGAAAATGTCGTGAACGTGAACGTGAACGAAAATGCTGATCGTTTTAATTCTTATGTTATCGGTTCGATTGGAGCTAATTTATATGATACGAAACTGATCGCTGTTGAGCGATTGGTTGTTAATCGGTTGTATGTGTGTTGCTTGCTTAAAACTTTTGTATATAGGGCTTGTAGATAGTTTCTGTTTGTCTGTTGGGAAAATGTGACCAAATTAAGAAGTAAACGAAGAAGAGCTGTTTCAATTTTCAGCTCAGAAAGCTGTCTTAAATGTTTATCGTTTTATTTCTTATGTTATCGGTTCGATTGGAGCTAATTAATATGATACGAAACTGATCGCTGTTGAGCGAGTGAAACGTGACCAAATTAAGAATTAAACGAAGAAGAGCTATTTCAATTTTCATCTGATGTTTGTTTGTTCAGTTACTGTTTGGCAGCTCAGAAAGCTGTCTTAAATGTTTATCGTTAAATTTCTAATGTTATCAGTTCGTTTGGAGCTAATTTATATGATACGAAACTGATCGCTGTTGAGCGAGTGATTGTTAATCGGTTGTATGTGTGTTGCTTGCTCAAAACTTTTGTATGTAGGGTTTGTAGATGAGCTTCCGTTTGTTTGTTGGGAAAATGTGACCAAATTAGGAAGGAAACGAAGAAGAGCTGTTTCAATTTTCATCTGATGTTTGTTCGTTTGTTCAGTTACTGTTTGGCAGCTCAGAAAGCTGTCTTAAATGTTTATCGTTTCATTTATTATTTTCTTTGTTTGGTTGGAGCCAATTCATATGATACGAAATTAATAGCTGTTGAGCGAATGATTGTTGATTGGTTGTATATGCATCCTTGCTCAAACCTATTGTATCCAGATTTAATTTTTTCTGTAATATGTTTTTAGTCTATATTTTATTTTTGCTCTCTCTCATTTTTGGCTGTTCAGTTAGTGTTTAGAAGCTCAGAACATGTTCTAAACGATTATAATGTCACAATTGTGAAAGAAAATGCCGATCATTTTATTTCTCTTGATCTCTGGTTGGTTTGAGCTATAATTATTGAGAAATGGAACTAATCGGAGTAGAGCAAATCGTTGTTGATTGCTACTATGTGTGTTCCTCGCTGAAATCTATTGTATCTAGGCTTTTGTAGGTGAAAGAAGTGCTGTTTTGAGCTATGTGCAGAAGTTTTAATTGATTCTGTTCTCTTAATTCAATAAGTTTAATTGATCAACAGAGTTATTTACAGACAATTCGTTTTTTCTCTCATTTCTGGGTGTTCAGTTCGTGTTTGGCAGTTCAGAAAATGTTCTAAACGAATATATAATGTCATAAATGTGAAAGAAAATGCTGATAATTTCATTTCTCATGTTTTCTGTATGGTTGGAGCTATAATTGACGAGAAACGAAACTAATCAGAGTAGAGCAAATCATTGTTGATTGGTACTATATGCGTTCCTTGCTTAAAACTATTGTATCTTAGGGTTTGGTGGTGAATTTTTGTTTGGTTGTTGGGAAAATGTTGGCATATTAAGAAAAGAAGTGAAGAATAGCTGTTTTGAGTTTTGTGCAGAAGTTTTAATTGATTTTTCCTCTCAAGTTTAATTGTTTAATTGATAAAAAAATGTTATTAGCACACAATTCATTTTTCCTCTAATTTTCGTGTGTTCAGCTTCTGTTTGGCAGCTTAGAAAATGCCCTAAACAATTATTTCTTATGTTATCTGTTTGGTTGGGGCTAATTTATAAGATACGAAACTAGTTGGAGTAGAGAAAGTAATTGTTGATCGATTCTATAACCGTTCTGTGCTTTAGACCTATTGTATCTAGGGTTTGTAGGTGAATTTCTATTTGTTTGGGAAAGTGCGATCAAATTAAGAAGGAAACAAGGAATAACTGTTTTGAGCTCTGTGCAGAACTTTTAATTGAATTTTACCTTTCAATTTAATTCATACGAAACGTGTTTATTATTTAATTCCTCAGTAACATGTGTTTCTGTGAGGAAAGATTGGGAAAATGTGAGAATATGAACTTTTGAACTTTGATATGTCTGTTTCTTTTCTTTTAAGGCGATTTCAGTTCAATTTCAAGCTGAGTTTATAATTTTTTGGCATGTGGAATATGAAAGGTATCACTCATTTGTTATTTAGGCATTCAGGTGGTTCTTCAATGGGGAATGTGTAGTGAAATATTCTTAAGAGCTGAGAACTAAATTTTGTAATTACTGATTTAGGTGTGTTTGACTAATGTGATTTGACCTTTGTTATTTCTTCTTATAGATGGGGTCCACAGCTTGAGCAAGCCACTTACAAGAATCGTCAACGACTTTACCTTTCTGAGCAGGCAAGAAAATCTAGCACTTGCCGCTGCATCTTGTGAATTTCTCATTGTTTTATGTCTATTCACTAGGTTAATGGCTTTTTGGGGATTTGAAGATTGCCAAATATTGTTGTGCAGTTTGGTTTATTGATACTCTTGCAAATCCAAAATTTGATTTCTGGTTTGGTCTTTTTGTTGGCCCCCAATATTCTGGCATCATTTCATTAAGTCGTTATGATTCATTTTCCAAACTAAATGTTGTGAGGGTAATTCTTCAAAGTCACATTGGTTTTGCTGTTTGTAAAATCTGCGTAATATCTTTCTTAATGATTGTTTTGTACTTGCTCATTTCATAGTGAGGCTTGGATACACAAATGTGCAAACCTGTCCATTGTCATATGCATTATCCTATGGCTATGGTCTTTTATGTTTCAAGTTGTCATTCTTATGTTTATCCGTTGTCTTTCAATCCAGACTGATGGCAGCGTTCCAAATACACTTGTCATTGCAAACTGTGAAGTTGTTAAACCCAGGGTTGCAGCTGCGGAGCATATATCCCAGGTGATGCCTTGATCAGCAATAATTGTTTATTCTCCATTTTTCAGCTGTTGTCATTTATTTTTTCATCTGAACCTTTTCTGCTGCATTGTAACGATATCCTTTTGGTTGCTTGGTCTTACAGTTCAATGAAGAAGCGCGCTCACCCTTTGTTAAGAAGTATAAAACTATAATACATCCCGGTGAGGTACAAATCTTTTGCTTTCTTCTAACTTTTTTTGTTTCTCTGGGTTTTTAAGTTTAGCTATTTAGTTTTACTAGTTTATGCCCTGTGCGTTGCACGGAATGCTAGAAATATTTATAATAAAAATAAATAAAATTATTTAATTACATAAACAATAAAAAAATGCAATTTTAACCTTGCAAATTTTTGAACCAAATATTTTTATTCTAATAATTTTACATGAAATGTAAATAAAATTGTACTACTAATTATTTACTTTCCTATTATTACATTAAATTATATTTATTTATATGAATTTCGTTTCTAATTACAATTATTCACTTACCTTATAAGACATTAATGATAATTATATAATTAAATAAAATGTTGTGCCAAAATAATTTTTTTGATGACGTGGCGCTCTAATATGCATTATAAACCTGTTTTTTGGTTCTGCTTTTATAGTATGTATAGATTTTTCTTTTCAGAATGTACTCAGTCCTATTCACTATAATAAGTTTATAGTCCTGTTATTATTAATAGTATTACATTATCTATGGATTAGTTTATTAATTAGTTAATTAACACATTTGATAGTTACTTATTTTGTAGTGTTTCATTTGATGGTGTGATGATGCATTTGGCATATATAGGCTTCTTATACTTTTTTTTACATGATTATATTGGATTAGAATCTTTTTAAGCAACATCACATACTGATTTTTCAGGTGAACAGAATCAGAGAACTCCCACAGAACAGTAAGATAGTGGCCACACATACTGATAGTCCTGATGTATGCAACTATTCTCTTATATTTTCCTTTTGTTTAAGAGAACTTCATAACATATCTTTTTTATCCTTTATGTTTTTCTTTATATAGAGCTTTATAAATGCTAGAAGAACAGTTCTAGTCAAAATATTGGATTTATTTGTTGTTGTATAGGTTCTCATATGGGATGTTGATTCACAACCTAATCGTCATGCTGTTTTGGGAGCTGCGGACTCTCGTCCAGATCTGGTATGTTCTTTTTGCATACATTCTATCTATATGTGCATGTATAATGTATGTGTTCTTATATTTACTCTATTTACTGTATTATATTGGATATGTTTTGACTGGATTTTCCACTTTAATTGATTCATTACATTTATTCCTTATTTTTGAAGTACTGCCTTTTAACATCATATTATCATTTCACAGATTTTGACCGGGCACCAAGATAATGCGGAATTTGCTCTTGCCATGTGCCCAACTGAGCCATTTGTGCTCTCTGGAGGTCAGGGCCTTTTCTCCTTCTCTCTTGTCTTTTCATGGAAATAGAATATCATTTAAATGCCACATAATAATTATTATCAGGCAGAACATGTCTAGACATGGAAAGTTTTGGTGATCTTGTATTATCAAGGCTTCTCTATCTTATCTACTGCAACAGGAATTTTAGGAGGCCATTATGATATTTCCAAGTTGTCTTGTGTATATATGGAATGTCATTAATATTGTGCATAATTTTGCTAAGTTGTTTATCATGTTCTTGGATATTCATTTTCAACTTTTAATGCATTCCTGACGGAGGAGACATTGGTGCCAGGCAAGGATAAGTCGGTGGTTTTGTGGAGTATTCAAGATCATATATCAACTTTGGCAACCGAAGCAGGGACTACAAAGTCTCCGGGATCTGCTGCAGCCAGCTCCAAAAATGCCTCTAAAAGTGGTGGGAGTAATGATAAGCCCAAAGAGAGCCCTTCTGTTGGAGCTCGAGGAATCTACCAAGGCCACG
>JAYMTK010000431.1:0-22684 GCA_036897405.1 Pelargonium myrrhifolium
TGGCAAGCCTATGATGTTTCCGACGAGTTTTTGATTTTTCCGGCGAGTTTTTGCAGTTTCCGACGATAATTAGTTGCCGAAAACTTCAAACATTCATGTGTTCTTGAATGTTGAAGAAAGACAAGATGAGCATTTCTGAAAAAATTTAGCTTATATGCATGATAAAAAAAAGGAATATTATGTTAAAAAATGAAATATTCCACGACGGAAATGCCCTTTGACATAGTACAGAAAAGTCAAAAGTTAAAATAAAATTTTAAGGTATCCATGTGCAAAACGTGTAAAGTACAAGGAGTTCATGTGCAATTACCATTGACTTGACCCAAATTCGAAAAAATTGTAGGTTAGATTTTGGGTATTCACAAGACCGGATCCAAATTATCAACTCTAGTTTAAGCAAATAAAGAAGAAAAAAGATTTAAACATTGGTCAAAAGGTCTTGCTTCTCTTAATTTTATATCTTACACTGAGGAATACAAACTTTTGAACAAAACAGCTTTTACAAGGAACAAACAATATTTACACCATTTCAGGACAATCCAGACCATCTGAATGGAACCGAATTGAACTTCACCCCGAAGCAGATCGTGTTTCGGTTTCTGAACTCTGAACAATCCGATCTCATCAAGTGTGTCAGTGTTTCGGCATTCTTGGAATGCCTTTCATTAGGGCGACAAACGAGTCTCTCTTCCCCGATATACTCTTTCCCGATTTCCTGGGTGATCGGGAAAATGATATCCTGCAAGAGGTTTGAATTGCGTTCTTTGTTGGGAAAAAAATTGAAAAGATGTTAGATTTTGCACTTACCGGTTTTTAGGATCTTGGCTAAGATCATGAGGCCGCTCTATACGGGTTGTTCCTTCCCTTTTCTTGTTCGGGTTTTGTCCCTGCATAAGGTATAGATGAATCGGAACCTTAGTTTCCCGTTATAACCGTCTATAAACTAGACCTAACAAGTTGGAACACCGCGAGTGACTTCAGAGCCAACACAAGAACGTATACTAACACAAACATACAGTCCAATTCAAGAACACCATACTATCAATCACACAATTCCGAGCTAATTTCAGAGCCAACGTAAGAACGTACTTCCTCAATCCTCAACCCTGACACGCAATAACTACCCGACAAAAGGGCAGCCCAGTGTACGAGCTCCCACCATTGTGCGGCCTAAAATGATCATTTACATAGAAAGACGGTTTCCTTAACTCGAACATGTGACAACTTTACCATTGCATATTCAAAACACTAAAACAAACATACAATCCACTTTAAGGACAACATACTATCTAGAGGTGGCATTTCATGTACTTGTGTCTGCATTTGAGTCATGTTAGAGGCTAACCTATGCGGTATATATGCATCAACATAAACATAACCCCTTAATAATCGTGTTGGCGTGTCGTGTTACTCCCAGCTTTCTATCTAACATTACTATAAGCACAAAAACTTTAGACGGAAATATTATAAATTTACTGAGCTAAACATGCTGAGATTGTGTCGTGTCTCAAATCGCAAGCTCTAATACTACCAATCAAACACAATTATGAGCTAAAAATTCAAAACCAACACAAAAACTTCCTCAATCCTCAGCTCTGAGTTCAAAACCCACCTTCTCATCACACCCACCACCAAATTCCCTCAATCCTCAACTTTGACAAGCAATAACTACCCAACAAAAAAGGCAGCCCAGTGCACGAGCTTCCACCATTGTGCGGCCTAAAATGATCATTTACATAGAAAGATGGTTTCCTTAACTCGAACATGTGACCTCAAGACTTTACCATTGCATATGAACAAGACTAATACAAACATAGAATCCAATTTAAGGACAACATACTATCTAGAGCTGGCAATTTGTATTGACATGTTGTGTTAGAGGTTAACTATGTAGTGCAATCTATATGTGCTCTAATATTGAACACAAAGACAACATGTGTGCTGCGTTCGTGTTAGCTTTGCCTCAAACGAGATACCTATACTATGCCTTAACACAAACAAAATGCCAATATAGATATGCTGAGCCTTAATCCGTGCCGTGTTCGTGTTGGGTCTAATAGTGTCAATCACACACAACTACGAGCTAAACTCAGAGCCAAAACCAAAACTTACTTCCTCGAACATGTGACCCCAAGCTGTCAAGAAACCAACTTTAACATTGCATATTAACAACACTAACACAAACATACAATCCAGTTTAAGGACAACATACTATCTAGAGCTGGCAATTCATATTGACGTGTCTTGTTAGAGGTTAACTATCCACTACAATCTATACGGGTCCACACAATCACTCGTATTCTAATATTGAACACAAAGACGGGATACATATACTATGATTTAGCACAAACAAGATGCCAATGTAAATACGCTGAGCCTTAATCCATGTGGTGTCATGTTCATGTTGGGTCTAATACTATCAATCACACACAATTATGAGCTAAAATTCATAACCAAAACCAAAACTTACTTCCTCAATCCTCAGCTCTGAGTTCAAAACCTTCACTTTCTTCTTCTCAAAACCCAAATTCTCATCACACCCACCACCCAATTTCCTCAACCCTCAACTTTGACAAGCAATAACTACCCAACAAAAAAGGCAGCCCAGTGCGCGAGCTCCCACCATTGTGCGGCCTAAAATGATCATTTACACAGAAAGACGGTTTCCTTAACTCGAACATGTGACCTCAAGGTGTCAAGAAAGCAACAACTTTACCATTGCATATGAACAAAACAAAACTAATACAAACCTACGATCCAATTTAAGGACAACACACTATCATGTACAAACACAACACGTTTAATGATCGTGCTCTAATATTTAACAGAGCCTTAATCCATGTCGTGTCATGTTCATGTTGGGTCTAATACTATCAATCACACACAATTTTGAGCTCAAATTCATTACCAAAACCAAAACTTACCTCCTCAATCCTCATCTCTGAGTTCAAAACCTTCACTTTCTTGTTCCCAACACCCAAATTCTCATCACACCCACCACCCAATTTCCTCTTTTTCTTCTTCATCATCATCTTCCCCAAAAACTTCCCTTTCTTGTCCCTCACTTTCCACACACCTTTTCTCCTAAACACCAGCTTCTCAAACTTCCATCCCTCGCAGCTCGTATCGATCACCGTCACTTCACTTCTCGAGTACCCAAACATCTCCTTCTCCTCCTTAACCTCCGCCGGATTGTTGCCGGAGCCCAGCGACGCCGCGCTCGCGCCCTCTTCTCCCAAACAAATTCTGGGGTTTGTTTGTTTCCTGGGAAACTTTTTTCTCGGGAGATTGCTCGGGTCGCCCATGTTGAAGAGCTCCGAGAGGACATTGCTCATGATAGAACCGTACCAGTCTCCGTCTCGGGTCGGATTTGGCGGTTGGGGGTGATCGGAGATCGCGAGTTGACTCGGTGGAGATGTGTTGGACTCGGAGATGGAGGCGTCGGCGGCGAGTGGGGGTTGGGGGTTTGAGAGGAAGTGGCCGAGGTCGAGGTCGTCGCCGGCCGGGAAGCCCTTGGTCGACCGGAGCCGGTCGAGCCAGCTTGAACCGGACTTGCCGGAGCAGAGCATGTTCGGTGAAATGTACAGAGATAGAGAGAAAAAGACTTCAGAGAAATTGTGATTTGAAAGAAACATAGGGTGGTGAATTTACCAATTTACCCCCACGTTTCTTATATACCGATGTAGAGTTAGAGTTGACAATTCAGATTTTAGGTTTTGTCGTATTTTCTTTTCCCTTCAGGTTTGACTTGACAATTGGAATCGGGTTTCGAGTTTTGCGTGTGAAATATGTGGAATCTGACTGGTTTGTCCAGTCCGATGCAACTTAAAAATTGGTCAAATTTATGTTATGCAACTCGATCAAGTTTTGATGACTGTAGAGCATGTTTTTGGAATCCCCATCTCCGACCGTTTCCGAATTTACCCCCATGTTTCTAAGGACTTCTGCACCAATAGCATAATTATATGCCGATGTAGAGTTAGAGTTGACAATTCATATTTTAGGTTGTGTCGTTCTTTTTTTCCTTCAGGTTTGACTTGACAATTCGAATCGGGTTTCGAGTTTTAGGTGGAATCTGACAGGTTTGTTCATTCCGATGCGACTTAAAAATTGGTCAGATTTATATTACGCAACTCGATCAAGTTTTGGTGACTGTAGAGCATGTTTTTGGAATCCCTATCTTCGACCATTTCCCAACCTCATTTCCCCGGTCTGTTCCATTTTTTCATTTTGTAGTGTGTGTATATAATCTTAAGCAATTGTAACTTTTAGTTTTGAGCACCCTGAACCTCTTTCAGGTTAAACATTTTTAACCCAAAGAAACTTATAGTACTTGTCATGTTGACGAACATTTTTATTGTTTTTAGGTGTTGGGAATTGGCGATTTTGTAAGTAATCTCATATGAGTACAAAGAGCCTGATGCAAGCGTTTTCAATCTGTATAGCGCTCGTTTAGGTTGTGGAGAAAGTTGGCAAGATCATATGACTAAGTCTAACACGCTTCAAGTAGTTCAAGCTCTTCAGGTTGGAGGGGAGAATATCAATGCCTTCGATCTGATGTCGTGAGCTAGTTCTATCGATCGAGTCTCAGGTGGTGGAAACGATGGTCATCCAATTAATGTTTAAGATTGACATATTACAAGTGGTTCAAGCAATTCAGACCGAAAAATATATATCAGTTGTCAAACTAACGAAAATATAACATTTTATTGATGACTAATCCTCAAATAATAACTTAGATGATTGTGACATTTTGGTGGTATGACATTTAGTGAAATTAGCAAGGGTACTCGCAAAAACAAAGATTTCGGGGCCCACAATGTGCCCGACTTAGATAAGAACGGTATTTGGCTTTGACCTCACAGTTTTTGATACATGTCATCAGCTTGCAAGGAGGACCAAGCGTTGCATCATGACACCACTTAATATCCTCATTCTCTGACGATTCAGCTGTATGAAATAACTCACGTGATTGCCACGTTAATAAAATAATTGAATGAGAAAAATATTAATATATTTTAAATTCCACGTGACCTATTAACGGAAACTAATTGAAATGATCATTTTAACTCTATATTTGAAAGTTCATGTACTAAGTCAGCAAAATTTAAGATACCAAATTAGGTTTATATATAAAAATTTAGGGACTAAATTGAAATTTTAACTAAATAATATCACATTATTACTCATTGATATAAAAATAAATGTGTGGAAAATTTATAATGCAAAGTAAATGTATATAAGACTACATTTTTTTAAAGAATATTTAAGAATGCAATTTTAATCATTTATAAATATATTTTTTTTTCTCATGACATTTTTTAACTCATTTCAATAAATAAACTTAACTAGAAAAATGTAACTACTTTTTTTTTTATATATAAAAAAGCTAAATTTATTTGAATATTTCAATTCGTTACAAGAAAGTACAAGTGTTTTTTTTTATAAAAAAATGTTAAATTTTGTAAAATTAATCACACTCAAAAATATAATTTTAAAATGCTAAATGTCGTATTACTTTGAAATTTAATTAAAAATAGATGAACAGAACCGTTGCTTACAGTTCTTTATAGATAGTACAAATATGCAATTACTCATTTGAAATATGATATAACATATTAATAAAATCTAAAGATGAGTTAACTACCGTTTATAGAAGCGACGAAGACGACAAATGAAAATATGAGAATAACATAGAGATTCGTCAGGTTTAGGACACCCTTAAGAAAAAGACACGAGCAAACTTCTTTTACTTATTTTTTTTGTTCTATGGTATGAGAAATAGAAGAATTGGAGTATTTATAGGTAAAAAAATTGAAATGGGATTCAGCAACAACAAAAAAAAAATGAGATGGGGATTGGAGATATACTTTTATTCTTTTTTAAATTAATAGTCAGAAAAATAAGAAAGTATTTGATATTAGTTTAACTATTTCAAATTGGATTTTAAGAGTAATATGATAGAGTATAATGTATATCAGTTGACTGATATAAAGTTATATCAGTTGTACTAATAAGGTGATGACAGCTCATTTAAAATCATGGATCCGGACGGATCGCTCCGCTCCCATAAATTCACTTGGGTGGGTATAAGTGATTTTAAATGAAGTGTCATCGCCTCATTGGTTTTGTTAAGTTGTAACTGATATAACTTTATATCATTCAACTGGTATACAAACACGACAGAACACATGAAAGTTCAAGTAAAATGAAGCAATACAAGATTTTGGTGGATATCGCAAATTAGGAAGAAACCAAATTGGAGAGTTGAGGTCGACCATGAAACTTTGCCGAGATTTGGATATGAGAAACCATTGTGATTTTTGTGGGATGCGGAGCACCTCCTGACGTTCCAAGAGATGATGGCCAAGTGAAGTCGGTCAAACTGTCGGTTAATTCATGTTTCGAATTTCCTCTAAGAAAGCAGTTTCCGAGCCATAGATGACAAGGCCAAGAGACTTGCAGATTTCTAGCGTGTGGAGAGCTTCTATGTGTTTTGGGGCAATATATATTTATTTATATATATTTATTTATTGTGAAGTAATTGTGGTCTTTAATTTGTGATGACAACTGATTCACTACAAGAAAAATCGCGATATGTACCTAACAGGGGTGGCGCAGCTGGTTAACACATGCTGCGTGAGTGGAAAGAGGTCTCGGCTTCGATCCTCACTTAACACATCTTTGGAGAGAGGTGAAATTCTTAATCTGTGAACAAACCTCGAATGTGGATTAGTCTGAGTGTGGTCAACTGACTTCAAGGTGCCAACCGCCAAAGTGCGAGCCCGCTCTGAAACCTCATAGTTTAGACCCCCAAAAATCACGATATGTGACAAAAGTTTCTATCATAAATTACTAAAATTTTGTCACAAACTTCATTTTGTGACTGAACTGTGACAAAATGATTTTGTCATTGTTTATGTTGTCACAAATGCTTGTGACAAAAAAGTTCGTCACAATTCTGACAAAATTTCAGATCTATGACGGAAAGTATAATTTATGTCACATTTTGTGACAAAATTGTAACGAAAAATATGATTTTTGTTACAGTTTGAGATGAAAATTTTCTCACTTCGGAACTTTTCTTGTAGTGATTATTTTTCCAATTTTGATATTTTATTCATGGTGATACAAGTGAATTTGGCTTTTGACTATAAGTTTGGAATAAATGTGAGGTTAAAATGGACCGAAATCTAGTCGACGCACTGTGATTAAACGTGTTATTTTGTAATGACGTAAAATTGTCACGGACTATTGCATAATCGTTTAAATAATAATTTGGTCAACGTATTGTTGCAACTAATAAAGTAGAGGTGACGTGACAACACATGGAGTCACAAATCTTTTTTATCCACCATCGAAGCTGATTGTATAAATGTCATAAAAAAAAATCCAGATAATCGGTTTTAACAGATCTGTAAAGCTTATATAACAATTGGACCCACACGACCTATTTTTTGTCGAGAGTAAAGACCTTCACCATAACTATTTAGTAAAAAGACACGTCTGTTGAGTTTTCAAATCTCCGAAGACCCAAAAGTAATTTCCGAAATTGTGGCACACCGCCCCCACAACCCTAGCATAGAACCACTTGGTCAAAATCAATAATTTGAAATAGGTAAAAGACCCGTAAACTTTTGATATCAGCTCTAACGGCAAAGACCATTTTGAATATGTACTTAAAAGTTCATGAACCAAAGTTCAAATCAAATCTTTTACCGTGTTGACAAACGAAGGTTTCTCTTAAGAATTCGAACTCAAAACGTCTTTCTCGAAGACTTAATTCTCTCTCACTTTACTATAATCTAAAAAGTTTTTAGTGGAAATAATTTGTATAATCACTAAAAGAGCAAAACTACAAATAAAGCAAGCCATATCTTATTCAAAAATGCCAAAAGTGAGCACCAATATTTATATTCAAATCACATCCAAATAGTTAAATCAATGAACATCACACAATTAATCAAGAACATCACAATCATGGCACTATTAGCTTTCAAAAATCATATTAAGCACATACTAACTTTTGAATCTAATCAACACGTAAAAGTCGAGAAATGCTAACAACAATCGTTAATTAGTAATCAAATGTGCATTATTGCTAATCTTGCGGCTCTCAAGAAAACATGAAGATAATAAGATATCGATATGTAAATCTAACCAAAGTTTCTGGGATTTGATTGATGTCACAACCACCATACTTGTCACCCTTCAAATTCTGCATCCATCGTCATAAAAATAAAAGTTATAAAAGTTACGCGTATCTGAGATTTGAATACAAGAATCTGTAGGCGTGAGCGTGGGCGTGAACAGGTGTAATATAGATCGACAATGACACGACTCGTTGAGTGAAGAAACAATTATTATGAGTTTCAAGACATGACGGGGATATAATCAAATTCATGGCTTGGGGCGTAACTTAGGCCTGGGACTCCCCGGGGTTCTTTCAAACTCGTTTACGTGTCTTGTGTGTACTAACTTAGGTAGCGTTGGTCCCTAATATATATAGACAAAGCATAGGTGGTTTGAATCTAACAAAACCATCAAATCAATGCATTGCAAGATGAAGAATAAGCCCGTTGTGCCACCTCAGCGTGAAGTTTCGACTACGAAAAACAGGGTGTCACCGACGGATTGGTCAGTCGGTGACACTAGCAATTCAGTCGGTGATGTGAATCACCGACTGAGACTGAGACCCCGTTGGGCAAACTGGGCTCAGTAATGATCACTAACGGATGGCGACCACTCATTCTGTCGCTACAGAGCACTGAACGCCATATTTTCTCCGTTAGTGATCACCGACTACTTTTCTTTTGCCCGGTTACACAGTTTCTTGCAGTGTTCGGTATCAAGGGCATCAATATGTCAAATCCAGAATATAACGCCTCATGTATCCTAAAGTAGGCAAGCTAGTACCGGAAAATATGATCCAATTGTGACAATACAGCTAACGATTCACAAGAAAGACAAGTACCCAACATAATGATGTATACATTGAATCAACGACATTAACTTTTGGAGTGAACTAGTCAGTTGAAAGTGAAGTACCTGGTAGCGATTGAATTGATATTTCCACAAAGATTCATAGCACCAAGTACATGTGGTGGTCCTGGACACAACGTACGAAATAGTCAAAAAGACAAGTACTATCATGTGGTTTGTATCAGTTGAATAAACTCTTACTTTTCGAGATTCGCTGCAGTTTCTGGTAAAACGGGTCACAGAAGTTGAGCTTCGGTGAATTCTTGAAACAAATTTGCCATACTTTGCTCGTATTCGGGCCAATGCACCAAAAAAACCTGTAAAATCACACTACAATATACCGAGCGCATCAAATCCAAGAAAATCATGAAAACGTACAAAACATGCATATACGATTTGCTACTATCACCTGCACTTCTGCAAATTTATCAGAAAATGTTATCATGGCAACGCAGAGAATAAATAAACACGGAACACAAGAAAACGTTTCATTTGTTTCCAATAGATTTGAGAAGGCATCAAGACACGACAAACAATTACGAAATGACGTTCTATGTTGTTGTGTAGTGAGTTCAATCACAGTAGCAGTAACGAGATAAGCATAGCCTCCAAATTCTCCGGACATATCATTTCATGTAAAGTATATGTAAACAACACAATCATAGAACTCTGCAAAGCCAAGGAAATAACGAGCCGAACAGAGTTTCTGTGAATCATAATATACTCGGACGGAAGCATCGATGTTCCTACATCTGAATATGAGCTAAACAATGCGATGAGCGGATACTTTACATTCTTTGGCAATATGAACTCATCCAAAGTGCTGAACTTTCAATAAGTAACCAACGATTGAAGCGCACACGACACAACTTTTAGCTGAATCAGACTTCTAGATAGAGTCCAATATCACCTGATCAGAACACAAAAATTGAGAGCCACTTAACAATGCATCCAAATATGAAAATATGCTATGAATCGAAAAGTGCAGTACATAAATTATTAACTTGCAACTTGAAGAACTCCAGGTCCACTTAACAAATTCAAACGCTCGCTCGGTTCAACCTAACTTAACACGCCAGCAATTACTAAAGTCAACACAACATCAAACAGATACTTAATGCAATTCAAATACCGACCTCACCGTGGTTAGGCTAAACTGGTAGTGTAGCAGTCGTTTCACATTCCAGTTACTAAAAAGAGTTACACAGGTCAATTTATGTTGGGTTGCACTACATCATGAAAAGGAATTCGAAGCCTCCGAGCTCTGTAAAATACTGTTCGGAGAACTTAGTTTCCAATCATGAAACTGTTATTTTGGGAGAAAGGGAGAGTCGGCTCCTAAGGCAAAATAACGTCATATTTAATTTCATTATGCTCAAACTTACAATGGCGGGGTCTCGTGCATTAGGCTTCCCTTTTCCATATTTTGCTACTTTTATGTTATGTTTGTTTTGGGGGATGGCGTAGGAGAGGTCATGTTAGGATTCTAGAAAGTTCATTAAACCCGATAATCTAAATGACCAAATAGGTTATAAGTGCCATGTTGGGAACACTATACAGAACAAGCGTTACTTAAATAACGAGTTGGAATTAAGCATGCAACCATATAATATGAAGTATAACAAGAATATTATAACACGCGGTATATCAATCTAAGAAAACTGATGCAATAACTAATATTAACGACAACAAACGAACAGAGATTCTTTAAATTTGCACAACTTACCAAATGCTATAAAGTAACATTCTAAGCATTGTAACTACTAGTACTATAACGGTCCTCTGTTGGCATTTTCTTTAGCCTCTTCCATTTGTACATCTTTTCTGTTCTGGTGAGCCACATCATAAGTTGCGTGGACACCAACTAACAGATAGTATATTAACATTACCGCGCTGCAAATAAAGAACCTCAAAAACGCAGCAACTCCGAGAGATCCTAAGAGAAACAGATTCATCGCAATCGACAATGCTGGTATCCACGGAACAAGCGGGACCCCCCAAACTTTCGGAACCCGCTGCTTAGGTAACAATGCCATCCCCAAAGTCCCCAAGAACCAAAACGCGCCGCCAATCGCAAACCCCACCCATCCCCGCAAGTTCAAATTCCAAAGCGCCGCCACTCCAAACGAAGAACCAAGAACAACAAACAAACACACCAAAAACTTAACGAAATCGCGGCTTTCAGTCACACCCCTCACATAGTACCGCCTCACAAGCAGCGCAACCGCCATGAGCATGAAAACAAACAGCGTGCTAAACGAGAAAACACTAGACAACACATCCAAGCTAGAGAAAAACGCTATTGTGGCACTCAGTACAGTCACCAACAGAGTAGCGTAAATGGGGGTCCCGGTTTTCGGGTGGACTAAAGCGAACCACGGGGGGATCATATGAGTCCTAGCGATCTGAGTTGTGTACCGACCTTGTCCAAGAGCTCCAACCAACAAGCTAGTGCTCATTCCCTTGATTGCACATATGCTCACCAAGTACTTTGCCCAATTCATCCCCAAATTCCCGAACGCGACAGAGTAAGCCGCGTTGGTGTCGATCTCAGTGTACTTTTGCATCATTGTTAGAGCTAAAGCCATCAAGCAATATATAACAGTGATCATAGACATGGAACCAACCAAACCCAAAGGAATGTCTCTAGAGGGCTTTTTGGTCTCCTCAGCCATTGTTGCAACCATGTCAAAACCAGTATAAGACCAATACACAACAGCCCCAGCCTGAAACACACCACCAGCTCCATAGGGAAAAAATGGGGACAAATTTGAAACCTTCCCATGAACAAACCCAAACACAATGATAAAAACTATAGCCCCAAAAGTCACTATAGAGCTAAGCCAGTTCAAAAAAGATGTCTTTTTTGTACCTGAAATGGCCACACCATTAGCAACCAGGAGAACCCCAACAGCAACCGGATCCAACAAGTCAAACCCGGGTGGGAACGACCCGACCCGGATCCGGAGAAAGTCCGAATCGGAGCTCCGGATCATGGACCCCAAATACGACGACCACGACCGGCCCAGTCCGGCGGCGCCGACGACGGCCTCGAGGAGGATGTTGGCGGCGGCGAGGAAGGCGACGAAGTCGCCCAATTCTACGCGGAGGAAGGAGAAGGAGCCGCCGGCGACGGGGATTTCGACGGCGAATTCGGTGTAGCAGAAGACGGAGAGGAGGGCGGAGAAGCCGGAGGCGGCGTAGGAGAGGGCGATGGAGGGGCCGGCGTGGAGGTGGGCCTCCTGGCCGGTGACGACGAAGATGCCGGAGCCGACGACGGAGCCGAAGCTGAACCAGATGAGGTCCCACCAAGTGAGGCACTTTTTGAGAGGGTTCTCGCTGGTTTTGGTGAGCTGGAGGAGCTCGGCGGAGTCGGTGGAGCGGTCGAAGAAGCGGTCCTTGAAGCGAGGGCAGGTCTGGGAGAGTGCGGAGGTGTAGGAATCGAGGTCGGTGAAGGATTCTTCGGGGAAAAAATCTTGCTTGCTCCATCGCCAGTAGCTTCTGGGAGTGATCTCGGCCATGGCGGTTGGTTCGGTTACAGAGACAGTGACGGAGAGAGAATTGATAAATTTTTATATGGGTGTGATCGGAATCGAAAACCCAGTTCGAATCTGTGATTGGTTGGTGGAGATTTCCACAGAAAAACAAACTGGAATTTATCAGTGTGTGTGGGGGAAGATTTTGGGTTCTAGAGTGTATTATATGTATTTATTTGATCATTTTGAAAAATAGTTTATCCATGAAGTAAAAACAAATAATAATAAATAGTGTTAATTATGGTTAACTACTCATTGTACTAAAGTTGAAAAGACGAAAATGTCTATAATATGTCTATAATGTTAAAAGTATGAAGTATAAAGTAGTGAAATGTTAAGAAATATGAAGTGGTAGTGAATGTTAGAAGTGCGAAGAGTATAGTAGTGAAATGTTATAGGCATTTGCGTCTTTTCAATTTTTACTGACGTCAGTTAGACGAAAAATTATTTTGTTAAGATTTTGAAAGTTTAAGGTAATAAATAGTTAATTTTGTACTTTAGGGTAGTGAATTACAAATGAGTGTTAATATATGGCAGTGAACTGTAATTAACCATGATAAAATGCTCCATTTGTCTCAAGATAAGTGTTAGTTTGATAACTAACTTTAAAGAACATTGGCGGCCTCTCTTTCTTTGAGAGTTCTTACTAGTTTTGTGAGCTTTTTCTAGAGTTTCTATCTCTTTTGTCATTTCTCTATCATTGAGTTTTGTGATATAGTTATCAAGACTTTGAGTTGGCTTTTCGAGATTGGTAACAAGTGGGGAGGAGATCATGACGACCTGAGCACCAACAAGGGGCTGCATTGGAGCTTTCTGGCGGGTTGTCAGTCTTATGCATCCAAATAGGTGCGTTCATTGGGTATTGTTCATTATTCAGATCGATTTGATGATACAATCGTGGCTTCACGTTCTTTTTCAGCGAAGGAGGGGTCCCGACTTGACAGGTTCATAATGGCGGATCAAGATTTGCGAGGAGTAGTCGGGTAGTTCATGGCTCTCTCGAAAACATGCGTGAGTGAGGTGGGTTGGGTAGATCGGTTTAGGGGAGGTCTTAAACTAGGGCCCCCGACTTAAAGTTTACCTGTTTTTATATTCTTCTAGTAGGGTTAGGGTTGGTGCGAGACGTAGTCTCTTGTATGCTCTGGCCAGTCTCGGAGGAGCATGTTCCTCTGAGACATTTTGATTGTTAGACAATATGCTTTTAATAATATTTCATATTCATTTGTGATCAAATGCAACACAACTACAACACTTATTTTGAGGCGGAGAGAGTATATAAAATTAAGAAGGTAATGAATTATTAATTGGTCACCATGTTGAGAAAATTATTGTTTCAAATTTGTTATTTTTATGTGTTGGCCTTATTGTTAAATACAATATATACTTTTTTTTTGTACTATTTTCTACTTTCTCTATTAAAAAAAAAATGTGTGCATTTTTATAGAGTAATATGTACTCTGAATGTGTTGAAATCAAGACATATAAACAGATTTGTACTATACAATAATTACAAATATAATGAATACATACCTACAAAAATAATGGATTCATAAAATAAATCCTTATTTTTGGCATTAATGATAATTCCAAAAATAAAATAACAACAATTTGAAAGACATGATGTCATACTAAAAATAAGGTACATTGTTTACATTCAATGAGTCCATTCCATTTTGGGAAATTATTTTTTCAATGTAAATTTTGGTTACATGTATCATCTTTTGTGGACAATATTTGTAAATCTATTACTTGTATTAGAGTAAATGAATCTAGCTTTTAACAAAATTTCAACTGATAATTATATATAACATGTACGATGTATATAATTATTACTCATATCATATTCAGATATATGTCTATTTAAAATAATTATTTTCGCTCGTGAGAATGAACTTGTAATTTTATTTTAAATTATAATAAATTTTAATTTATGGTAAACCGTTGACAAGTTAGGTCAAGTCAAGTTGATTTTTAAAAAAAAAAACTTGAATTGAATTAGATTAAGCCTTGCATTGATGTGAAGTGACCCATGAGCCCACTTGAAGTAAAGATGAAAATGGCCCAATTAGAACCCATTTATGGAGACTTAAAAGGCCATAAAATTTTGTACCAAAAAAGCCCACAATTTTTTTTTTTTTTTTTGTTAAAAAACAATACAAACAATTATAACAAGTGTGGTAGAGCTTAAAATATTTCAAGTGTTGTTTTTGGTCTTCTCAATCTCATTTAGTTTTTTTATTTTATTTTATAAAAATTAAATAAAGTAGATGTATTGAGGTTTGTTAAATCAAGCGATATAACCACTTTGAATATTATGTGAAATTTCGGATTTCGAGAGTTTTTGTTAATAAGAAATAGCTATCTATGTTATACAGTTCAACTAATAAAATAAATTAAAGCAGAGTAACATAATTTGTTATTTCCATGAACTATTTCTTCATAAGAGTAAAATTTATATCAGTTGCAACTTAACAGAACCAATGAGGTGATGATACATCATTTAAAATCACTTATACTCAACCAAGTGAATTTGTGGGAGCGGAGCGGCCTGTCCGGATCCATGATTTTAAATGAGGTGTCATCACCTTATTAGTTCAACTGATATAACTTTATATCAGTCAACTGATACACATTAAACTCTTCTCCATAATTGATTCTTAATAAAAATTTGAATTTTATATTTATATAACAAATTATAGCATGGGACATGAGTCCACCACTATAAACATCTATCCACTAGCTAAAATAAGATAAGCTTATAAAAAGAAAAGGGAAAAAAAAAAAGAAGAAGAAGAAGATAAGCTTTAGAGAAAATAAAAAATACACATCTAAAGTCAAAATTGTGAAGTACAATTATAGTTTTATTATTAAATTACAATATCACTTCGGAACTTTTAAGAATACATAGTTATGGTTGATGTGACAATTTCATAAGATACATTACATTCAAAGTATATTAATAATGACACATAAATATTTAATGTACAAAAAGAACACTATATCATGACAAAAGTTGTTACATTAATATTTGGTGGGTCATGTTTTGAAAATCATATTTGTAATAAAAACATTATCAAGTTGTGTGCTTTATGGGTGATAAAGTATTTTTATTTAATTGTTGCCATCTCATCTATAATTGCAAAGAATAAAATAATATTTGACATTCATTAATTAGAGTAACATTTTATGTTCATTGAGGGTAGATTTAATCATTTAATTCATGAAAGTAAAGACAAAGGAGACTGCTATTATACAACAAGACATGTTATTGGAGTCAACAAAAAAACAATAGTGGCGATGTCTCGAGTTCGAGATTCAGGGAATGCAGCTGCGTCTAGTAGGGAGAATTTTACCGTCTTATGCGTTTACGTTCCTGTCTTGAATGATGATTAATCTAAGTGTGATATGGCCTAAAAGTGTTAATCTCACACTGATCGCGAGTCCACCTTAAAAATCTCTTGGTTAAAACCAAAAAAAAGAAGATATAGTGGCATTTTCAGATGTTCCATTGAAAAATAATGTTTTGAGATTGTTGAAAGAAAAATTTGAAAAAACTAAGAACATTTCTTCAAATATATGAAGTAATTCATATCCAAAATTTGAAACTCTAAAAATTTGCATTCACTCCAATTGTTTTAAGAGAGGAAATGAACAAGACGAGTGTTTAAAACCACTTGTGATTTTGTGGTCTCAATTACTGTGTTCTATTTTACAGAGACACGTGAAAGTCGTTCAAAATATTAAAAAAAAAATGAACATAAATCTAAGAGCGACCTGATAAAGTGATAAATTTGAGAATAAAATAACATTTAAGATATTTTTTATACACTCAAATTAATAAAGTTTATATTTCCATAAATAAAAAACACTCATATAAATTTGATCATTTTTAATTGGCTATTTAAGAATAAGTAAAAAGTGCAAAAAGAAAATAAGAATGGCATTTTCGTTAATTTGTCCTTTTTGATTGGCTATTTCAGTTCACAATTGTGTGATTCCAAACTTTTGCATTTTGTTGTTTTTTTAGGATTACAAATGTATAAATGCATATACTTCATTTGTTTTCTTTACTAGTAGGAGTGTACATATAAGAAACTAATTACATAATCAAAAATAAACACCAACGTGAGTTGGAGCAAGTGGTAAGCGGTTTGCCTCTGCTTAAGCAAGGCCTTGAGTTTGAGTCCTTGTGTACGCAGAAAACCACGTTGGGAGACTCATCCACCAAAGCTAAGTGGTAGTCGGAAAAAATCTCCGGTGAACTAGTGGACAACCAAAAAAATAAAATAAATAAACACAAATCCATTTTACCTCGCGACGACTCGAACGCGACACACAATCCTACTCTTAAGTGGTTGGTCGAAAAGGTGTTGATCACTTTACTATTTGTTTATATCGAAGTTTGAGATGTGTTATCTTTCAAAATTTTGACAAAGAAAAAGAACAGTAATTCAAGAATGGTTAGATGAGTGTGGGAATAAAATACTCTTTATATATTGTTTAATATTACAATTCTCCTGAAATTCAGGGAATTCATTAACATTACAGATTCACAGTTATCAATACTCATAGTTTGAGATGTGTTATTATACACATTCAAATCTTTGAGAAAGAAAAGAAAATGTCATATAAGAATGACCACATGAGTTTTAGAATAAAATACTCTTTAAAATATTTTTTTGATATTATAATTCTCCTGAAATTCAAGAAGTTCATTGAAAAAGATCATCACAGATTCACATTTATCAACACTGAAAGTTGAATGAGATTAGAACACGTATATCCAGCAAAAATATAAAAAAATAAGAATGCCATTTTTATTAATTAATAAAACAATATGTGGAAAAAAAAGGGTTTGTTCAAAAAATGGTGTGTTTATATAGTGAAAACAACTCATAACAAACACTGTACTTTAGATACATGAAAGACATTTAAAATATTGAAAAAAAGGAACATAAATTATTGTTCAAAAAAATAAATTAAAAAATAAATTCAAAGTAATTTTCTTGTTAATCAACTTAAACTAAAAGGCCAAAAACAAGCTTTTCAACCTAATGAAACTCATTGTATTTTTTTAATCTTTAAGGCATTGTATTATGTACTTATAAAGAGCAACCTGAACTGAATTTTGAAACTCCAAAAAATTGCATTCATTCCATTTGATTCAAGGGAGGAAATAGACCAAATTAATGTTTGTGCACAAAAAAACACCGATGATTTTGTGGTCTCAAACACTGTGTTCTATTTTATTTCATTTTACAGAGACACTTGAAAGTCATTCAAAATATTGGAAAAAAATAAAGAGTGGTATTCAGATAAGTTTGAGAATAAAATATTAATTTTTATATTGAGAGTCTCCTGAGAGTCAGTGAATTCACTGAGAAAAATATCACAGTTATTCAATATTAAAAGTTGAAAACAATTG
This sequence comes from Pelargonium myrrhifolium, assembly GCA_036897405.1. Taxonomy (NCBI): domain Eukaryota; kingdom Viridiplantae; phylum Streptophyta; class Magnoliopsida; order Geraniales; family Geraniaceae; genus Pelargonium; species Pelargonium myrrhifolium. Next base: position 17,944 of record JAYMTK010000431.1, read on the forward strand.
AAACACTCATAAAAACTTTATCATTTTTTATATGCTAAATAAATATTGCATTAAAATTGGGATAGTTCAATAGGTATATATGTATGCATGTGCAATCTATCAAACAAATAAACATTGAAAACTTTGAGATTAAAAAAAAAAAACAGTAATCCAAGAATATTAAGATGGATGTGGGAATAAAATACTCTTTATATATTGTTTAATATTACAATTCTTTTTAAATTTAAGAAATTCAATGACATCACAAAGTCACAATTAACAATATTGAACACTTATATATAAATATATAAAGTCGAATTTTATCAAAGTTTGAGATGTGTTGTTATAAAGAATTAAACCTTTGAGACTAAAAAGAAACAGTAATTCAAAAATGACTAGATGAGTTTAAGAATAAAATATTCTTTAAAATATTTTTTAATATTATAACCCTTCTGAAATTCATTGAAAAAGATCATCACAGATTCACAGCTATCAATATTGAAAGTTGAATGAGATTAAAACACTTATATATATATATATCCAATAAAAATATGAAAACATAAAAATGACTCTTAATTAATAAAAAAATACTTGAAATAAGAAGTTTGTTATCTTTCGGTCAAATAAATAGTATTTAATTTATTATTTTCTTAGAGAAAGGAACTATGGCTCAAATTTGAAATTTCAGTTACATTTTTATTTACTTATAAAAACATTAATGCAAGCCAAACATAACAAAAATAATGTTTGAGCACAAAAAAACACTAATGATTTTGTGGTCTCAAACAGTGTGTTTCAATTTATTTTACAGAGACATTTGAAAGTCAATCAAAATATTGGAAAATAATAGGAACAAAAATCAAAGAGTGATCAGATAAGTTTGAGAATAAAATACTATTTAATATATACTTTTATATTGAGAGTCTCCTGAGTGTCAGTGAATTCACTGAAAAAATATCAGAATTATTCAATATTCAATATTCAATATTGAGTGTCAGCTCTCTGAAGCCCGCGCAGGTACACGTCTCCGACAGGTTCGACAGAAGAGGCTCCCGACGCCACGATGATCCTCAAAATCGAGCCTTTAGATGAAAATACCCATCGTCATATTCATGGCAAAATCTACATAGATATTTAAGGAGATCTATAGAGTAGTACCTGTAGAGCAACTGGTGTACATGATTTGCTAGTAAAATGTCAATCAACACTTCATGGGGTATATATATGATCAATTTTTATCTTTACATTGTCTATGGACTATGATATGTGAAATAGATCAAAAAGGCCAGGGCTTTATCAACATTCATCAGTACTAACATAATAAATAACCATCATCAACATATCAACGCCAACACCATTTGATATCTCGAATTCTTGAAACGCCTCATCTCCAATATCAAATGACACCGCAACAAAAGCTCCATTCACAAAAGTCTGTGAAGTTTGGGAAGCAATATAAGGATGAGACTCCGCCGGAGTCTGGAGCTGCTAGAGCTTGAAGAAGCTTCAAGCGTGGGGCGTGAGAGAAATTTTTGATTTTTTGATTTTTTTGAAAATAAAATATTTTACATGTCAACAATTTGAGCTCCTATAAAAATGTGCCACGTAGGCGCAATTTTTCCACCTCAGCGGTCTACGGTCCACGTGGACGTCACTTAACGAAGTTGGTAACAAAAACTAACGGTGGGTACCAAATTGGGTTGAAAATAAAAGATTGAGTACTACATCTGGTAGAATAAAAGATTGGGTACCAAATTTGGTTTCTGACATAAGTTTGAGTACCAAAATAGCCTTTATCCCTTAAAACACTCCTACAATCTTTATCTTTTTTTTATATGCTAAATAAACATTACATTAAAAGTGGGGAACGAAATAAGAATTATATTTTGATTAATTAATTTATAAAAATATATAAGAGAAAAGAGAAATAGTGCAATTGGTATACATGCATGTGCAATTTGTCAAATAATAAATAAACTAAGAAAAGTGTTTTTCTTTTTTAATTTTAGAAACAAATTAAAATATAAAAATAAAACTAAAACCTCTCAAACTTTGATTTTATTCACTCGAAAAGTTAAGTTCATATCAAATTTTAATATATATTATCAATGACATCCAAAATTCTGAGAAAAAAAAATGAACATAAAGTGAGTAGACGAGTTTATAAATGAAAACTTCTAATAAATTAAGTTCATCTTAATAATTATTCTGTGCTTTCATATTGTGTATTTCATTGTTCACAAACACACATAAAAAGTCAAATTCTATCAAAGTTTTAGATGTGTTGTCATAGGCATTCAAAACTTTGAGAAAGAAAAGAAACAATAATTCAAGAATGGTCATATGAGTTTGAGAATAAAATACTCTTTAAAATATTTTTTAATGTTAAAATTCTCTTGAAATTCAAGAAACTCATTGAAAAATATCATCACAGGTTCACAATTATCTTATTTATTTATTTTTTATATAGTCACATATTTACCGTTATCAATATTGAAAGTTGAATGAGATTAAAACACTAATATATATATATATATCCAATAAAAAATATGTAGAAATTAAGCTATGCATGGTTGATATTTATTTTATTGTTTTCTAAGAAAAGGAATTGCCACTCAAGTTTATTTTTTGTTAAACAATACTCTGTTGAAACTATTGGGAAAAGCTAAAAATGAATATTTAAGGCAATTAAGTTCATTGCATTTTGTGGAGCAACTTGTGTTTTCTAACAAATGATTTGTGGTTTCAAACACTGTGTTTTATTTTATTTTACAGAGACACATGAAAGTCATTCAAAATATTGAAAAAGAACAAGAACAGAAATCAAAAAGTGATAAGATAAGTTTGAGAATGAAATATCATTTATAATATATTTTTATATTGAGATTCTACTGAAAGTCAATGAATTCAATGGAAAATATCACAATTATTCAATATTGAAAGTTAAATACAGTTAAAACACCAAGTGCAAATTTTATCTTTTTTATAGGCTAAATAAATATTTAACTAAAAAGTGGAAAATGAAAATAAATTTTGAGGAGCAAACAAATGAACTATGTGAATCTTCAAGTGCCTACTGTCACGTCCCGAACCTTTCGAGTTACCAAGAACGTGCGGCACTTAGCAAAACGTCCTACTTCGTACTTGCTAAGTTCAGCCTCCACAATGAAATGGCTAAGTAATACACAAAGGATGGAAGTAAAGATGTATGGAAGATGGTTTTCTATTTCATGAGTTCTCTGTACATTCAAGAGCCAAGAAAAATATAGCACCTTCTAAGCTATACTAATTCTCCTCCTAACTTCCTCTAACCCTTTACAACAAATGAATCAACTCTATTTATACACAATCCATTCTCATGCTTTGCAAGCTTCTGTCCTTGTCCGCCTCCTCTCCTTTGCCATATGAATGACAGCTTCTAATTGCACCAATTCAAGGCCCAATGATCTTCAAGAGCTTCAACTTAAGTCATCTTTGAGTGCTAAGGAAACAAGCACATCTTGACACCTCCACCTTGCTTCAATCCATGTCATGCTTCAAGAGTGTCCAGCTCATGCTTGCTGCCCATTGAGACTTCTCGGCAATGTGGACAGCTCTTCCTTGATCTTTCTTCTCATGAAAGGCTTTGTATGTTTTCTTGTCACCTCCTACTTGAACCAGCCACCTCATGCTTCCAAGGTTGCCATTCATTTCTTCACATAGGCGTACTTCATGGAGATAGGTAAGCAACCACCTCTCCACCTCATCCTTCTTCAATGTTGCTGTCCGCCCATTCTCATTTACAATGGAGAGGCATAAAATGGGAATGGAAGAGCAAGGTGCTCTCCACCTCATGCTTATATGTACATCACAAAACAAAGCACACTTGGGAAAGAGAGCATCCGCAAGTGCACTCTCACGGACAACATATTTGCTGCCCATTACCACCATTCCATGTGTTTCCATGGAATCCTCCATCCAAAGGACCATCTTGCCAATGCCTTATTAAAGTGTCCCGCTAAGAACTGCATCCGCATTCTCGCACGGATGATCATATGCAAGGACCGCATCCGCGAATGGACACGATGCAAGAGTCGCATCCCCGCATAGGTGATGCGCGAGGATTGCATATCCGGATAGCTTACCCGCAAGGATCGCATCCCCGCAGAGATGATGCGCGAGGATCGCATCCACGCACGAATAAAATGGTCACGATCTCTAGGGTCGTGACACCACGCTCCTCAAATACTAGAATAAAGTGATGGAACTGACATAACAGTTTAAGTACTGTCACATACGAAAAGTGCCGAGGAAAGAAAATAAAGAAGCAAATTTTCTTTCGAAAATCACCTCCAACGGCTACGGACATCTCCCAGAAGGACTACACGTCTACATCGCCGACACACCCGCGATAGCTAAGCCCAAAAGGGTGCAACCTATCCAGGAAGGCGAACGATGTTGGATTGATGACATCAAAGATTACTTGATGAGCCAAACATTACCAAGAGACCCAACTAAGGCTGAGTTTATAGTCAAGCGATCTACTCGATATATAGTCAGCACTTCAGGGGTCCTGTATAGAAGATCTTTCTATAGGCCCTTGTTGCGATGACTATACCCAGAAGAAGCCAGGCTAGTCCTGGAAGACATACACGAAGGGGCCTGCAGTCATCACCCTGGTGCTCGCAGTCTCGCAGAAAAAGTCTTAAGGGAAGGCTATTATTGGCCAAACCTGAGAAAAGACGCAGCTGACCATGTACGAAAGTGCAAACACTGCCAGTTC
>JAYMTK010000432.1:0-22678 GCA_036897405.1 Pelargonium myrrhifolium
GATTATGTTTCATCTCACATACACTAGTCAACATGATAGTTTGGTTTTCGAGTCGGGTTGTGTATTTTTTAGTTCGGGTGACTTGCAAGGGTACTTTGTCTAAAAAATGATCCCACAATGAATGTTCACTTTTCTTTTGGTTAGTTATTTACTTCTGCACGAAATACCAACGTTAACCTTAAGATGAGTTAATTATAACAAAACACGTGAGGGTATTAGGGAAAAGTCCAACTCTAAATAGTACTATCTCTAAAGAGGACAATTATTTTGGGACGGAGGGAGCATATCCTTAATTTTCACCGAAAAACGGGAAAGTGAGACTCATTTTGAGACGTGGTGTTTCATCTCATCTTTTGTTGAAACTACAGAGCTGTGTTCTGAGATATTGTTGTCTATCTAACACGTTACTGTATTTTCGAATCATCATAAATGGAAATATCGTCCCTCTCTAATGCCAGGTTTTACGGCTAGCACGATCAGCTTTCCACTGGAGGTGGCTAGGAAACGGCTGATGGTGGGAGCGCTGCAGGGCAAGTGTCCCGCTAACATGGCAGCGGCTCTAAGAGAAGTTGTACAAGAAGAAGGCTTGAAGGGACTGTATAGAGGGTGGGGCGCGAGCTGTTTAAAAGTCATGCCCAACTCTGGAATCACCTGGACGTTTTACGAAGCTTGGAAGGACATTTTGGTAGTTCAGAAACACCTGTAGTGACTTGAGAATTAGTCATTGGTTTAGACTTTTGTGTAGGGATGAGAGAGAGAGCGAGCGAGCGGGAATTACTTCTACTGATCGGGAACTGTAAGATCAGCTTCAATTTTGGTGTCTCGTAAAGATTGATTTGTAGCAACATTTTTGCCTCTTTTTACACCACTAATTATTGATAAAATGTTGTTCTCAATATCATGTGCCCTGATTTCATGAATTTTCTTTGAAACCCTTATTTGGGTCTTGTTTCCATATTGGCTTTCTTCAGCTTGATTGCTCCATGAAAATTGCAGGGAAGTCAAGCAGATGTGGGTTTAGTCAAATGACTTGCGGGCTAAGAATTCATATTTTGTAATTTTTTATCGGTCATATTTTGTCTCATTAAGTGTTGAGATGTGTTAAAACCAGCGAAAAACGTAGTTTGACAAAATTACGTGCGTTTTTAGGCTCAACCTATTTAGATCCACAACCGTATTACTGATCTATTTGCTCTAAATTAGGTCAATAAACCCAACATTATAATATCAAATTTAGATAATTTTTCACTCAAATTTCACATAATTAAAGTTCATATAAATTCTTTTCAGTCACTTTCCAATAAGTGAGATCATATTAGCATGAAAATAAATGGGAGAGCAAATTGGTGGATCATGATAATTCAATTTTTGGCAATAAACAAACAAGTTAGTCTATAGGTGCAAAAAGTAGGGTCGGGTTGGGGTAGATTTAGGTTGGAAACACTCTAATCCTAACCCAACTCTATATGGTCTTTGGGTAGATTGGGTCGGGTTATGATCAAACAACGAGTTTTACACATAAAATAGCAGGTATATCCGACATTAGCCCGACCCGATAATCACACAATACTACCCGACCCGGCCTTTTGAAAAATATCAAATCTCAACTCGATATTTTTAGAATTTAATAGAAATCCATCTTATCATCTAGAAGTTAGTCTAGCAAAAGAAAAAGGAAGACAAATAATCTTATATTGACCCATCCTCATAAATGCAAAAATGGTCCAATAATATGACAAAATATTAATCTTTACAGTAATCATTGGCCCACTTTTCTTTCATTAAATTCTAAGTTGGCCCAATCTATTAAAGGTCCATCATTTGACCATCAAAGCCAATGAATTATTAGTACTAGATTACTAGGAAATCAGGCAGAGGACATGAAAGTAATTAAGTGGTATTAATGAGGACAAATTGGTAGTTGAATAAATCACAATCAAAACACACTTTCGCGCGGCTTTAACTGCCATCTCTCTCTCTCTCTGACAATATTCTCTGTCCGATGCTTTCTCTTCTCTTTTCTTTTTCAGTACTGTGTTTCGTGCGCTCTCTCTCTCTCTCTCTCTCTCTCTCCATTTTCGAGACAATAATTCAAATTAAATAAATAAATAAATATTCATAAACTAGTACACTACAAAACAAGCATTTCAGTTTTCAATTTCAAAAATTTCCCATTTGGATCACCGAAATCTATTCAATTACTTCTTTGAATTTTTTTATTTTATTTTTTTATGTTTTCAAGCCGAGAAATACAAAACAAGAAAAAAGAAAAAACAGACGGGACAATTTGTGCGTGCGTGTCATGTTGTTGAATGTTAGCGTGTTATATAGATCAACAATATGTTGATACAATCCATTAACGATCGTACTAAAATACGTAATACGAGAACGTTAAACATGTGAAGTATCCCAATGTTAACACGACACATTTACGAAAGTGTTGAATGCATATCGTGTGTTACATGAGACAATACAAACATGAGATGTTTAGTAAATGATCCATTCTCGTCTCCTCCTCCTCTTGCAATTTGCCCAGTGCACCCCCCAATCCCATAACTACCACGACGCATTTGTCCAAATCCACTCTCTTCTTCAAGGGCCAACGCTCCGGATACCTTCCCGGTGACTAGCGAATCTTCTGGGGCGACAATTCCGCTCTCTCCGACGGCTTGCCCCACCGGCTTCCTCATGACCTTCACCACCACAATGCTAGCTTGGAGCGTCCTCGAATTAGCCAATTCCATGCCCTCCACCGAGCTATGCAACGCGCTCGTCGCCATTCGTTGGGCCATCGACTACCTCCTCAAAATCGTCTCTCAACTGCCTAACCAGATTTTTTTATTGTGTGTCATGTTGTTGAATAATGATAGCGTGTTTATATAGATCAACAATATGTTGATACAATACATTTAATAATCGTACTAAAATACATAATATGAGAACATTAAACATGCAAAGTATTCCAACATAAACACGTCTCATTTATCAGAGTGTTGAATGATTATGTGTTATATGAGCCAATACAAACATTAATTGTTTAGTAATGGTCGAGTACTTCAATATAAATACAACACAATTACGAATTTGTTTAAATATACAATCACACGTGTTCAACCACTATAAAATGAATACGAATGCGACACAATTATTAAACGAAATGAGTTACATGCAGTGAACTAACATTATTATAAAATTAGAGAAACATGAATCTACAGCTTTATTCATAGCTCACATTTATAGTGCTTCTTCTCCTACCTCTCTCTAGGGTTTTCTGTGCTTTCTCTTTCAGATCTTCACATTGATGAGCTCAGGTTAGGGTTTCACGTTTCCTCCTTCACATCACATCACTCGTTTCAGTGCTCCAAAAGTTATTACTTTACTTGTGGTAACTGATGAGAAGTGAAAAGAAGAAACTTTGAGATTCGTTTCAACATTTTTTTTTGCTTTTGATGAGTGAACAAAAGCGAGTGAATGTGAATCTGGTGACTGTCTTGCTTACTAATGTACGTTCAGATTCATCGTAGCTGATCGATTCCTCAATCTGCTGCTGTTTTTTGTTCTTTTCATCAGCCTTCCTGGTTAGTTTTTGGTTTTGTTTTGCATGTTTTCGTGTATTATTGGAGCTTGATTTTGTATTGAAGAAACGAAAATGGAAGTGTTTATGTTGTTATTGAGCTAGCTACTCCAGAGTTGAGCTTCTTCTGAGTTGTGATCTTTTGTTTGCTTTGAAGCAGCTATCAATTTTTGACAAAGAAATTGAGATTTTGGGAGGTTTTTGTGGTTCCAAACTGCAGTAGAAAGCTTTAGATTTCTAGGTCTGGGGCTTTGGGCTGATTGGGGCATATTTGGTTTAAAATTCATCACACATTTGGTGTTCTTTAGATTGGTGAAGGAAGAGGATATTTTCTGCATAACAGATTTACTCTTGTGTTCTGGTTTGATTCTGGATCTCTCAAGTGGTAGTGTGTGTGATTTGCAAGAACAGTAACCAGTTTTGACAAGGAAAAGAAAGGCTTGTGAAAATGGATTTTTTCAGAATAAGAAAGTTTAGAAAAGCTCACAAACCCAACCCAGAGAACAATTTGGAGGATATGCCTGTGCCTCAGCCAGAGGAGCCCAAGAATGATCACAATGGTAGCACTAATTTGAGTAAAACAGCTGATGCTGATCCCGATCCTGCTGCCGCTGGTGATGTTGATGACGACGATGATGATTTTATCACAAATGAGGTGAAGAGGAGGTTGAAAGAACTAAGGAGAAACAGTTTCATGGTATTGATTCCTGAAGAAGAATCTTGCCCCGAAGAAGAGGAAGACGAAGAGGATAGCGAGACCATCTCTAATGAGTGGAGAGAGGTGGAAGCTGAAGGTCGGCAATGGTGGTCTGGCTTTGATGCTGTGTATGACAAGTATTGCGAGCGCATGCTTTTCTTTGACCGCATGAGTGCCCTCCAGCTAAAAGAAACTGGTAAAAGCGATATTTCATACATTTTGTTTTTGCTATGTCTTTATAGAAATTGCAGTTAATCTATTACAAATGCTGTTTAGTATTGAAATCCTAGAGAGAAGGGGTCTACTAGTAGAGTAAAATTTGCAAGTTTGTATACAGTATCTGGAGCAAAAAAATGGTCATTATTGCACTTAGGATTGCTTGAGCCCTGGTTGTGTTCTTGCAACCTTGGAAACTCGAGTTATGCTCTTTCCTCAATTGGGTTGATTGATGAATCGTATCAGATTACTGTCATGGCTCAGTATTGAATTTACATAATTTAGCATCATATCTCTGAAATTGAATTGCATACTAATTTTTCTGGTCTACTGATCTAGTTCATTGTCATCATATCTATTGCTCTAGTCTAGATATAACAATGATACAAATAATTTGTAGCAAAGTGTTTGTTAAAGTTGTAAATATTCATGCCTTTTGGTATGGAGTTAATATAGATCATGATATTTATTTCAAAAAAAAAATATAGATCATGATATAAATGGAAGTGTCTTCTCATGAACCTTGCTATAGGATTCTTTAGGCCTATATATTTGCTTCTTCCAAATTCTGATATCAACAGTTCTATACTTTTGTTGAGTATAAGCTCATAGTCAGTGTAACTTCCGTTTTGCAGGATATCTAACTCCCTCTACTCCTTCACCAAGATCTGCATCTAAGAAGCTTACATCTCCTTTTCGTTGCCTCTCTTTGAAAAAGATTGAAGAACCTGACGAAGAAACCGAGCATCTGCACCGGTCAGAGGATGACCGGTATCAGGATTTAGAAACAGCATATGTCGCTCATATTTGCTTGACTTGGGAGGCACTCCATTGTCAGTACACTCAACTGAGTCAGAAGATCTCATGCCAACTAGAAAACCCCACTTGTTACAACCACAGTGCACAGCAGTTCCAACAGTTCCTAGTTTTGCTACAAAGGTTTATCGAGAATGAACCTTTTGAACAGGGAGTCAGGGCAGAAATTTACACTCGCACGAGGAAACTGTTACCTAAACTGCTTCAGGTCCCAAATATAAAAGGTAAGATTTCCTATTTATGGATTCACAGTAAAGTTTTGATTGTATTGATGCAGAAATCAGCTAGCTCTTATTGTTTCTATGTCACTTTATGCATTAAACTAAAAAATAAGCTTACTTGCTATAAAATTCTGATGAAGTTGCTTATTTTATTGACCCTATTCTTTTAAATTTGGAACCTTGGAATTATATGCTTGTGCTGTAAAAGTAATTTGCCATACGTTTTCAGCCTCGGACATAAAAGAGACAGAGGACGATGATTCAGATATTCTTGTCCGTGCCCCTGATCTCATCAAAATTATTGAGATTTCAATTCTCACTTTTCATCTATTTCTAAAGATGGAGAAGAGAAAATCAATCGGTCTTCTTAACCTATTTGGTAATCAAAACCAGATTGCTACGCCTCTTCAACAGATCCAATGTTCTCTTGAAAAGGTAAGTTTATGTTATTTTATTTTTCTCTTTTCTGTTAACAAAGTAGTCACATTATAATTTACATGTCACCGTACTATCTTTCTTACTCTTAGGTACTTCTTGGATTAAATTTTTTGGAATAAGAATGAGAATCAAGAATGGGAATGGGAGATGAGTCATTTTCATGGCCAAAAAGTTCTAATCCAAACATGAACAAGAAGAACCTCATTCCCATTTCGATTCTTGAAATCCATTCCTGAACAAAATTTCTAATACAAACACTACTTTAGACATGCTTAGAAGTCAGACCATACAAACTGGCATATGAATCAAACCTCATTTGTGACTACTCTAAGAGATTGGAAGAGGTTCTTTGACTTCTCATAGTCTATCTCTGCAGGCATATATAATCTTAACCATTATCTGATTTTAGAATCATAGACATTTCTTTCAAAAGTACTCCCTCCATCCCAAAACGAGTGTCCACTTTTCTTTTATGATTAGTTAGTTATTCCGCTTATGCTTGAATTACCAACAATATCCGTAAGATAGGTGAGTTAGAAACACTCAAGTTTGTTACAAGAAAAACACGTTGGGGTATATGCAAACCCAACCAACTCATCCTTAATTTGTACAAAAATGAGGAAGTGGACACTTTGAATGGAAATGATAATCTGTTCCTAGAAATAGCTGATATAGAATAGTCATGGATATAATATGAATTGCCTTTTTGAATTATGATTGAGTATTGTATATTTGTATGCCATTCTTAAAACTGCACAGAAAATAGCGAAACTGAAGGAACTGCGGAAAAAGAAGGGCTGGAAAATGAAATCATGGCCTCATACGTACGAGGAAATCCAGCTCTTGTTTGGTCTCATTGATGTGAAAATCATATCCATGGTTCTTAGAATGGCGAGAATCAGTAAAGAGCAGTTGTTTTGGTGCGAAGAAAAGATGAAGAAGTTGAATCTATCGGATGGGAAATTACACAGAGACCCTTCTCCTACTCTTTTCCCTTGTTAATAGCCTCAAGAGAAAGGCGAACAAAAACAGGTCTGTAAGTTAGTAACCTGCAGAACATTCTTCTTTTGCCGTCTTCTTATGGCATTTTTAGCGCCAAAGATGGTGCTTGTTTTGGGACGAGAGCTTCACCAGCGGAAACCTGGTTTTGATCAAAATTATGTGCTGGTTTTTTAATTAGCAATGGAGCTCTCTATTTTTGTTATTTAAGAAGTCACCATTTTGGGGAACTGGACCGAAGGTGATTCCTGCAGCTATCCATTCCATGTTGTAAATTTAGTTATATTTGTGAAAACTGTGCTGTAATGTGGACTCATTCCTGAAAAAAGAACAAAAAAACATTGATGTTGCTGATATATATGTGGTGGATGATTGATGTTGTCTCTTAGTATTAACCTTTCTAGTATGTATCAATTGGTTGTTTAATGTCTCTGCCATAAAATGATCAACTTTTTCTATAGAATTGTCCCAAAATGAGTCAATTTCCTCTATTTAGTTGTTAGTTTTATGCATGAAAACATGGAGCTGGAGTTGGATTGTTAGGTGAGGTTATGATGGTCCACTCCAGTCTAGTGACTCATGCTTCAGGAGATCAGTCAAGACGGGTCACTAGGTACAAATAGAATCAACTCTATATCGTGTTTAACTTAATTTCGTTCCAAAACTTAAAGAGGTAGATAGTGTGCTCAACTGATATGTCAAATGGTGACATATTCTACATTTTTTCAATGCGAGATTCTTAGCACAAATCTTGCATGATGCACTACTACATCCCACTTAAAGGTGGCAATTTTGAAATCAGTTCGGTTAGATTTCAATATATAACTCATGGTTATTTCTGTTTGATTTGCGGGTTTAACCAACCAAAAACCTAACAAAATAATATCGCTTTTCAGGGGCTTTTCAGGTCCAAATTTCCGGCTATATATTGTATTGGACCCCATCATTCATAATCATGGGGGCCTATTCATCCACAATCATTGGCCATCTTCTTTATTTTTGTTACAAATCTTGCACTGATGTTGAGGTCACCAATTTCTAGATCGGATTGGTCAAATCCATACATTTTACTCTAAAATCCAATCTAATCCGTTCGGATTAGCTTTTATCAATTCAAATCTGACCCGAAGTCCGAATTGACACCTGCCACCTCTACTGCACCCCATCATTCATTGAGGCTGATTCATCTTCAATCTGTCATTTTTCTTTCCTCACCCTATTTTCTACACAATAAATCTAATGCATACATCTTTTATCCTTTAACTATACAAAGTAAAAGGACCCTATAAAGGACAAAGACCCGTCGAAAATGGTTCTGTTCTCTACTAAATCACGGTATCTCATGAACGATATGTTTATTGCAGTAAAGCATGCTATGAAACTACTTGTATGGATGGATAAAACGACATATATACATCATCAAAGAAACCTAAACACCCTTTGCTATGCTCACTTTTAATGTCATAATTACATTACTAGTTTTATCCCATCCATACAATTTAACATACAAAAATCATCATATTTCAAAAAGTGAACAAACACGGAAATGCATACCAAAAATCTAATCAAACACAGTTTATCAAATATTTAATAAAGCCCCAACATTCTTAGTTCTGTGATATGGGTGGGATCAAGCTCAGGGACGTTCTTATTAGCTTCTCGGTCTTCTACCACGTACTCCTGTGGCCAACAAATTATCAAATTTGTTTCCAAGAGGAATGAAATTAAACAAGCAGACTGTCCCAAGAGTAAGTTTCAAACCTTTGTTAGTTCTTGTTTGGCAAGAACATGGTAATGGCGTTCATTGATTCTCTGTCCACATATGATGGCAATGAAGAAACCGTAGAGCAAACCCACCAAAACGATAGCCAAAACTGCAGAGTAAAGAAAATGTAGATAATATAAATCTATTTACACGAATACATATTCTAGTCATCAGTCAGAACTACACTTACCAGCCATAGTATAGAATCCATACGGGTGTTCTTCATAACCAAACATTTCCCTTAGTTCCTCCCCATAGAATTTATATACCAGCACACCCAAGAATGCTACAATCTGTTGAAATAATGTATTATCAAAACTTAGAAAACAGATAATTTCACTAATGTTCCCCATAATTCACACGCTCAAATTGAAACTAATATAACAAAATACTCCCCCCGTTGCAAAATGATTGTCCTCTTCCTTTTTTTAGAAAGTTAGTTATGCATAAATTACCAATAGTATCCTCATAATAAGTTAGTTACAACATGTCCACATGGAGGTATAAGGGGAAACGCATACCGCTAGCTACTAACTTCTCCTTGTGTTTTCTCAAAAAGTAAAACAAGACACTGATTTTAGGATGGAGGGAGTATACTATATTAGTTTAGATTTCTTCTCTACTAGTTGCATAAGATTTGCTTGATCTTATTATAGATAGTCACTAAAATGTCTCCTGGTGCACGTCAATATAATGACCATATCCCAATTCTCAATAATAAATGTAATATAACTTAAAGGTAGCATTTGGATTAGAATTTTTGTCTAGGAATGAGAATCAAGAACGGTCATAACTTTTTGTACATGAAAATGGCTTTGGAATGAGAATCTCCTCATTCCTATTCTCATTCACATTTCAAAATTTTGATCAAAACGCTACATAAATGGTTTATCGTCATACCAATTGAACAATCACAAAAATGAATGCATGATCCCTGGCAACAAGGAACTGGAATTTCAGTCTCAACCACCAGCGATCAGGTGGAACATTTGCACGTAATATGAACATTGCTCTGCACTCTGTACAGTGAGCGAAAGCAAAGCCCTCCTGAAATAAGGAGAAAAAAAAGAAGAAGTGCTCATTAGTAGCTCTCAACAACAAGCATATAAGGTAGCGTTTGGATTAAACTTTTGGAATGGGAATGAGAATGATTTCCATTCCAAAGCCATTTTCATGACCAAAAAATCGCCATCCAAATGTGAAGAATAAGAATTTCATTCTCAGTCTTGATTACCATTCCTGGAAAAAAAAATCTAATCCAAACACTTATTAAATTCATTTCCTATGAGATCACTACAACCCAGAAACTACATTTCGAAACATCAATTACCAGTCAATCAAGAACAAATGGCAGAAAAGAAACAAGCATTCACCTTAGTCGACCTCCAATTATCAAGACATGATCTATGAACATATTTCTGGGTGCCTTTGCAATGGCATGGTGCAATTAAATCTTCCCCTGAATTCAAATAACCATTTGCTTCAACATAAGTAGATATAATAACAGATTACATGTAAAAAAAAATGGTATAGACCTCCAATGTCGAGGCATATGCGGCATTGTGGCTGGTCTGAGTTAATCAGATTGGAAGTTTCATCAATGTCAAGATTTTGTAACTCGTCATTGGCTATCGCATAGTCCCTTCTAAGAGCTGTAATTTCCCACGAAGATGAAGGTTCTTCAGAATTTTGTACAACGTCAGATTGTGGTAAGATTGGTTCAGTTTCTGAAATATCTTCTGAACGACTATCATTTGGTACTAATTGCATTTCGAAGAATGATAGATCGGGATTAAACTGCAAAAGACATTGCTAGAACTATAATTCCTAGAGAACATTTCACTAGGAACTAAGTAACCTGCAAAATGGAATGGAAAGTAAAATCATCTTAGAAACATTACCCAACAAATATTGTCATATGCTATCAGACTAACAAATGCACAAACCGTGCTAAAAACAACAATCATTATAACTTTCCAAACCAAAATGCCATGACTTGTAAGTAGTAACCAATTGGATTCTACTTGGACTTTAGAAGCCTATTAAGACAAGTTCCTTCTCTCACTTAAAATAGTGTCATGTTACATATCAATTGCCAATTTTCATGCTACGAACCACATAGTACTCCCTCCGTTCCAAAACGAGTGTCAACTTTCTCTTTTATATAAAAATGAAGGATAAGCTAATTAGAGTTGGACTTTCCCCTTAAACCCGTATGTGCTCTTATTCTAACAAACTCAACCCAAGACCCGAGACACACATGACACGATATAAGTGTGTTTGAGTTCAACATATTTATAATTGCATCTTGTTCATGTTGAACTTGTAA
This sequence comes from Pelargonium myrrhifolium, assembly GCA_036897405.1. NCBI lineage: Eukaryota > Viridiplantae > Streptophyta > Magnoliopsida > Geraniales > Geraniaceae > Pelargonium > Pelargonium myrrhifolium. The sequence goes on from JAYMTK010000432.1 coordinate 11,056, forward strand.
AACATGCACGACACATTTACAAAATTAATGTTAAAATAGTAATTTAATGCTATTAAATCATAGCCCAGGTTAATTACTTAATCTATATATTCTCTCTCTCTCTTTAATTTGGTTTCATCTCATCTCCTTTTTCTTACTCCAGAGTTTACACCTATTGTCTAAGTCTATTGTGCCTCAAATTAGAGAGTAGTTGCAGGGAATAGGCGCAGCCACAATTGTAATTCCTCTCATTTCCCGTTTGAGGCAAAGCCGACACAAATACAATACGCGCCAACACGACTATTAAACATGTTGTGTTTGTGTTGGGTCATATAACATGTATTGTCTATTCAACCTCTAACATGACATGAACACAACACGAATTGCTTGCTCTAGTTCTAACCAACTTATATTAGAGATATTGTTGGCAATTCATGCTTAAATAACTAATCACAACAGAAAGTGGAAACTCATTTCGGGACGGATGAAGAATTACCAAGCATATATGGTAGTCAATAAAGAAGAAAACATATTGCATTCAATTTGCTATTAAAAAATTGGCTTCAGATTTAACTCAATATTGAAGCTTCTGCACAAAACATATCATAATTTCCTCAAAAATTGCATTAACCATTTATCATTAAACGAAATTAAAGAAAATGTCTGAATCCACAAGCAGGCAAAAACATGTTCCAACACACATTTGCGAAAATCAGCCAGATTCAAGACTACCCCAATTGAACCAAATTCGACGAATCAAGGAAAATTTTCAGGCAATTCAACGTCAAGAATCACCAAACAATCGACATTTAACAGTGAATTCATGTCGAAAACATATAAATTCCGAGAGAGAAAGAGAGTTGACCTTTGGATCTTCATGAGATTCAGAAGAAAGGCACATTGCAATGTTCTCGATCGATTTCTGGGGCTACAGGAACAAGATTGACATGAACTCGAGCTCCAGATTTTAGAGAGAGAATAGCATTTTGTAGAGAGAGAAAATTACAGATTAGTCGTCAACTTTGATTAAACGAAATAAAAATTATAGATAAAATTATTAGCCTATGTTACAGCCTTACAGGTTTCTTCGCGCGGTTGGGAACAGACCAATGGAGATGCTCCACGTGGGAGGAAGAGAACGCTACAGATGTACTGTCATGGAAGTTTGTTTCACAAGCCTGTCATAGAAGCAAAACTTGACATATACCAACCAACACTTAAAAATAAAATAATAAAAAATGATAACGATGTGGGTAATTGTTTAGCGTCCACGTGTTGCCTGAGTGAGGGATCGGTCGGACACTATGGGCTTATATGGGCCTGAAGGCCCAAGCCCAATTATGATATAAAACTATTAAAAGAGTAATAGAAACCAGTCTGATAAAAAGTGATTCGATAAACATTTGAACATTTTTTTGCCTAGTTCGAGTTCAGATGGGCTTGCCTTGCAACTGATTTTGCTTACAAAATGAGATGCAACTCGCGAGGTATCATTCGCCTAATGCGATTTATTCTGGTATGCTTGATTTAGACTAGAGCTCGAGCTCGAGCTGGCTTGGTCTAAAATTGACCCACAGTTGTGCAACCCGATTTGTCAGGTCTATTGGCTAGTGCACGATGTGTTTAAGGTTATACAGGAGAAATGTGCGGGCTCGAGTGGCTTGTCCGACGTAAAAATTATTCAACTATATTTCTATGATTCGATAAACATGTTAACATTTTTTGCTTAGTTCGAGTCCATATGGGCTTGCCCTGCAACTCATTTTATTTACAAAATGAGATGCAACCCGAGGGGAATCATAGGCCTAACACGATTATTTCAGTCTGTTTGATTTAGACTAGAGCTCGAGCTGGTTTGGTCTAAACCCGACCCACAGTTATGCAGCCTGATTTGTCAAGTCTATTGGCAAGTGCACAATGTGTTCAAGGTTATACGGGATAAATGAATGGGCTCGAGTGGCTTATCCAACGCAAAAATTGTCAGACTACATTTCTATGATTCAATAAACATGTTAGCATTTTTTGTCTTGTTCGAGTCCATATGGGCTTGCCCTGCAACTCATTTTGCTTACAAAATGAGATGCAACCCGCGGGGCATCATTGGCCCAACGCGATTATTCTGGTCTGCTTGATTTAGACTAGAGCTCGAGCTGGCTTGATCTAAACCCGACCCACAGTTGTGCAATCCGATTTGCCAAGTCTATTGGGAAGTGCACGATGTGTTTAAGGTTACACATGAGAAATGTGCAGGCTCGAGTGGATTGTCCGACACATGAGAAATGTCTCTTTGTAATCTGAAGTCCGAACTTGCAAAAATGTGGATTGAATTTTGGGCATTCGGGTCCAAATGTCAAACTTTAACACTATGAGCTTGGAGGCAGGCCCAAGCCCAACTAGAGTGGAATTCGTTGACAAGTCGTTTAATTTGCAACCAGGACGACAAGTCGTAACAGACGATTTGCATTTTGCTCGACCTGAGTGATTTCTGGAACTGAATGAAGCGGAAGGAGAGAGCGACCAGAAGTTGATCGGAACCGGAAGCGATTCGTCTCCGAGCAGAGCCTGAAACTGAAATCGGAGCTGAGAGATTGAAAATGGAGGGAGCGATTCAAGACCAAACTCAGCAGCAGCAAATTGGGGGAGCTGCAGCGAAACCGGTGGCGGTAGAGAGGCTGAACCAGGCGGTGGTGCAGCAGCTGAACCTGGAGTCCGTCAAGATCCGAGTCAACAGCCTCTTCAAAGCCATTTCTCGAATCCTCGAAGATTTCGACGCGTATTCTCGCACCAACACTACCCCCAAATGGTCTCTCTCTTTCTCATCTGCTTCGTTTTTTGTTTTTTTTTCACAATTAGTATATAGTTTAGCAACTAATTTCTCGTTAACCACGATAATAAATTTCTAAGAATCCGTATAATCAATTTTTTGCTTAATTTTATTATGAACAGTACTTGATTTTGTTAGAGGAAGCAATTGAGGAAGATAATGCTTGAATTGATTACATCTGTTTTCTTCATATGCGATGAGGTTGAGTTTAATGCAGTTGTTTTGGTCAAATTTCTAATCCATATAATCTTTTTTTTCTTCTTCTTAATTTTATTATGAACAGACTTAATTTGGTTAGAGGAAGCAATTGAGGAAGATAATGCTTGAATTGGTTATATCTGTTTTCTTCATATGTGATGTGGTTGAGTTTAATGTAGTTGTTTTCGTATACCAGGCAAGATATATTGGGGCAATATTCTATGGTGAATCTTGAGCTGTTTAACATTGTGGATGAGATTAAGAAGGTTTCCAAGGCTTTTGTAGTGCATCCAAAGAATGTCAATGCTGAAAACGCTACAAGTAAGCTCTTTTCTCATTTGCATTGCAACATGTTTAACGCCCATGCATTGTTAATTGTTATATGTGATGTGAGTGATTTGTGTTATATGTGTGTATATATATGATGAGAAAATAATGAATAGTAAAAAGAAAGAGAAAGTTATTGGGTTTGAAAGCAATCTTTGGAGGTGCTTGTGGTGATACCACTTTTGTAATCAGCATTATCTAATAACATATGGTATCATTTGATTGCAGTATTACCGGTTATGTTATCTTCAAAGCTGTTGCCTGAGATGGAAGTGGACGACAACTCCAAGAGAGAGCAATTGCTTCATGGGATGCAAAACTTGCCAGTTACCACTCAACTTGAGAAGTTAAAGGTACTTTAGCGTTGCTTAACTGTCTTTTTCTTTTCTTTTTTGTTTCCGTGCTTCTTGTATTCATATGCATACTTCACCGTTTTATAGGCTAGAATTGATATGATCGCACAAGCTTGTGAAAGTGCTGAAAAGGTATTGGCAGACACTAGAAAAGCATACTGTTTTGGGACTCGTCAAGGGCCAACCACTGCTCCAACTTTGGACAAGGCTCAGGCTGCAAAAATTCAAGAGCAAGAGAATTTACTCCGTGCTGCTGTAAATTATGGTGAAGGTGTTACTATTAACCTCACCTTTTACTCTAGTCCTAACTTTAACTATACTTTGACATTTGAGTATATTATAGTAGCAGCACCCACTTGTGTAAATATTGTTGATATATTATCTTAAACCAGTTCAATTTCTTAATAATCTTAGAGATAAATCAATTTTGAGGTCAGACTAATAGAGGGTAATCTGGTAATGTAACATTGATTTGTTTGGTCTTTCTTAAAAGTTATTTAATTGGAAAGGTTATGTGCATGCAGGATTGCGAATACCTGCAGATCAGAGACAGATTACATCAGCACTTCCTTTGCATCTGGTAGATGTGCTCAACACTAATGATGGAGTTCAAAGTTTTGCCGATGCATCTGGTAATAGTCAGTCATGGTTTTTCAAGAATGAGTTCTCTTTCAATTTTTTGGTCAAAATTACATCTGTCATTGTCAACTATCTCTTTCAGGTATGTATCTAAAGAATACTCCTTTGTCATCAAACAACATGGGTGGTCAAGGTGCTTTGTTACAGGTCAGATAATTAGTTTTCTCCTAAATTATTGCGTAAAAGTGAAAGGGGTTTTAGTTGATTATTCTGTCTCAAGGCGTATATATATATATATATATATATATATATATTATAATGTACAAATCATATCTGGTTACCTTTATCCAATTATTGCTCTATGTCCTACAGACGTCTGTTGAGCCATCATCTTCACAAACCCTGCCCTTTTCTTCTTCCAGGATATGAATTTCCTAAATTCCATAGTACATTCACTCGACTTGTTTTTTTTCTATTGTTTTGATACTGTGAAGGCTGTACCAAAGTAAATCTGTGATCTCCCTGTGATAAACCGACTACTTGTGCTGTCATTTCTGTCGGAGATGCTACCTTTCTTTTTAAGAATATGATCCTTGTCATTCTCTTTAATCATTATCTATTATGTATAGTTGTTCCTTATATTTCTCTACCGGTTTCCTTGCTCGTGAAACAGAACTATATATTATATTGTTAAGAGATTAAACTTAGCCGGTTAGGTTTGGCTAGCCCAAATAAAACCAGATCAAGTGATCAACCAAGTAGTTTGGCTTTGATCTTTGCTTGCAAGTTCCAACTTACTTCATTTGACTTGTTTTTGGGTAAGCCCTTTTATAGCCTGGTCTAACAAACCACATTTAGAGATTTTGCACATCCCATAATAGCTTAATCTTCCCCATTTGCTGTAAGAGATTTAAATTCCTTCTGTTGTCAACTTTCAAACAATGGACCTCTTTATGTGCTATGTACCTTTTGTTATTTTTATTTCTCACCTACCATCCTCAAAGCAGGCTTCTGGAGCACAACTAATGGGAAGATCAGCGGCATCTCCATCTGGTGCTACCAGTGCTACTTCCTTTGATAACACCACGGCATCCCCGCTGCCATATGCCAACTCACCTAGGTCTGGCACAAACATGATGAACACACCATCTCCTCAGCAACATGCCCAGCAGCAGCAACAACAGCCGCAGCAACAGCAGCAGCAGCAGCAGAGGCAGAAAATGATGTCATTGCCTCATCAGCAGCAACTCCTTGCTCAGCAGCAGTTCAGGCAATCAGCAATGCAAGGAATAGGACAGGTATATTTTATACTGACATTCTGGTTGTTGATGAGGGTGAGCTTTGGTGCAACAATAAGGTTGCTGTCTTGTCACCTTGTGGTAATGTCCAGGGTTTGAGTCATGGTGGCCTTGTGCAAAATGTGAGTGAGGTTGCATGCTTTAGTGACCCTCCTCATACCCCACAATAATAGAAGCTTCTTGCATGGACCACCCTTATTGATTTTAATGCATTACTGACCCTGCATTTTTTAGTTATTTCATTCCCATCCACTAAATTGTACAGGCATGTTAGTATTTAACGAGCACTAGATTCAGTTGAAACTTGAATGTGGAATTATGTGAGACTTTTTAATTTAGTTGCCCAAGTAGATTTCATATTCCAACTGATTACTTGCTTAATCATAATTTATCACCTATTTATTAAGATTTATTGCTTTGAACTGTTATGTTTGTCATGTAGAACCAGCTGCCACAGCTGCATGATTTGCAGGGCCAGGCACAGCAGAAGTTCCAGTCGGTAATTTTACTATCAGCTCATGTTTTCTCCTATTTGTTATCACGACAGAGATCTTTCCCTAATTTAATTCACATTGTCATGCATAAGATAAATCTTTGGATGCCTATGTACAGTCACATGAAATGCATCCCAAGTAGCATGTACTGAAGAAAAAAAAAAAAAAAAAAAAACTTTTTTTAGGAGGATGAGATTATTATGTGCCATGTAAACAGAATTCAAGATTTGTAGCTCAAGTAGTATTCATCATAATATTTACTTGCTTTAGCACAAGATGCAAGTAATTTTGTTAGTGATGCATTAAGAAGCATTTCTTTATTTTCCTTACTGCTTATCATCTCTCCTCCTTCCTTCTCCCTTACCTCCTTTTTCCTTATTGCATCTGGTTGCTTAGTTAGGATTTATCTTCTTACCAGTTACATGGACAACATCAGATGCAATTTTCCCAGTCACTGGGGCACCAACAATATCAAGGAAGGCAGCTCCCTGTTCAGCATAGCATTGGTCAAAGCCAACTCAACCAAGGGAACCAGATGAACCGTCATTTAAGCCAGTTTTCTGGTTCTGCTAACAGCGCATTGTTTAATGCTGCTCAAACAACACCAAACACCCAGATGGTAACATCTGCTACTCCTTCCCTACTTTTACTATCCAGAATATGATCCAATTATGATTCATTGTTCTGTAACACACTTGGATAGATAAGCAGGAAACTGCTCAATCCGTACATTCATACTTATTTTGCATGTTCTGTTCATAATTAATAATGTGCATATATATTTCTTGTTATTCACTACTAGCATGCGATCATGCATATGCTTGTATCTTGCCTAGTTCAAATTGATAATTTATTATCTTTTATTTGTTGACAATGCATCACTAACTCATTGCTTACACTTTGAATTCGGTTGCCACTTTTCAGATTCCAAACATTTCAGGTACAATGACATCACAGTCTCCTCTACCTCGGATGCAGGTTAGCCTTTAAGTTTCACTGTGAATATAATTTTCAGCCTCAATTCCAATGACATGTGTTGTAGACGATTTTTTTTTTTTGGGTGCCATTCTCCGGATTAGGGAGGTGTCTTCCCTCATCCTTGGTAGTGATATATTTTCACTTTTTCTCCATCATTTTTGGCCTTGATTACACTCTTTGGTGCCTTCCACTTTAATCTAAGTTTAACTCCAATAGATGCCATTGGTGCCTTTCACTGTTTGACTAGGCATTCCGTTAGTTACTTTACTTAGATGTTTCTTGGGCCATTTTTGAGTTTACCTTTGTTCGTGAATGTACATTCTGCATTTAATCACTTTTCCCATTTCTAGTATAAACATTAACCTCTCTCAGATCAGATATGTTGGGCACTATATTGGGTATATATTGGTTTTGCATATTTTGTTATGATGACTTATTCTTTTGCTTCATTTACTGTACAGTTTGGATTATCTGGTAACAATCCCCAGCGAAGCCATGCTTCCCAAATTTTGAGTGATCAAAGTATGTATTATTCCTGTTCATTCCATTATCTGCCTCTCTTTTCTTTTTCTTTTTTGTAAGAGAGAGAGTTGGTGCAACTAGCTGCATCGATTGTTTATTGGGTTTCTACTGGAATATGGATACACACTTATCAGATTAACAACCTAACCTTAATTTGCAGTGTTCAACATGGGTGCCACCAATCCCAGTAGCATGATGCCTATGCAACAACAACAGCAACAACAGCAACTTGGTTCTCAAGGTGCGTTCGGTAACATGCAACAAAATGCTCAGAATCTACAATCCAATATGGTTGGACTTCAGAACGCAGCTCAGAATCATCCCAATTTTGCACAACAGAGGCAGCAAAATCAGCAGTGAAGCATTAAACTCCTCGTATGTCGTTTTTATTCTCTTTCGTTCTTCGTTTTTAGGTGACTATTGAATCAACAAATTATATTATTGATCTTGTTTAGAATTTAGATATATATGTGGTTCAGTGTATTGTGTTGTTTCAAAGGTGTCGGCCTGAGATGCAAAAGGTTTTATGCAAGTATGTCTTTTTTCTTTTCTTTCCATGTCAATAACTTTGTGAACAAAAATACACGAATGTGAGAATACTCCTTAGGAAAAACTGCTAAAATAATCCCTTGCTTAATAGAGCTCGACCAATTTGGTTCATAAACTAATTTTATGCCAAAATGTTCCTCCCAACTAGTGAAAATTGACCTAAATGATCCCTAGTGTTAATTTCCCTTTATACATTAAAAAAATTAAAACTAATATTTAACAAAAGTTAACATTGGAGACCGCTTTTGTTGGTTTTCAATAGTTAGGAGACTAGTTTGGCATGAAATTAGCTCGGGGATCAAATTTGTCAGGTGATTAATTGGGAGTTATATTCGTGATAATTTGGTAATGTTCCTGATCAGAGAGTCAAATAAATTGCAAATGCTATACTCAGCTACGTTACAACGAATCAAATCCCTTAAAAAAATTGTTACAACATTTATCAATGAGTTAGTAAATCTGTTGAGAACAAATCCTGTAGAGTTCACATCTCTGTAATGTTGATTTGTCTATCTATATGGGCAAAGGTGAAGTTTGAGAGAGGCGAGAACAGCAATTGCAGCATCTTGATACGAACCACTCTAACCTGTGTGTTCCATGAACAAAAATTAGTAAATACTATGTAGAATAATAATGTATAAAATTGATGAAGATCATAAATTTTAGTATTAGTAGGTCCATTACATTGGAGATAGATAGGCTAGACTCTTGTGCAGGACTTTTAAGTTTGACTGGTGGATGTGTGCTTTTTGTTCATCTCTAAGTAGAAAATAACTACTAGTCAAAGAGGTTTTAGCAACTACTAGTGGTGCCGTTTTCAGTTGGGGATTTTGTTACATTGTTCATCTTTTGGGTCTAATATAGATCACCCGACACATAATCCATAATTTTATGGGTTCGAATTTTATAAAATAGACCCAAACAATTTTTTAGTGGAGTCGAGTTGGGCAAACTCGCACAAACCCACACGTAAAACCTTAAACACACAATTTGGACGCCTTTCGGGTCAGGTGTCGGTCGTTCCAACCCAAATCTTGTAGAAACCCGTTTCGAAACTCAAATTGCAATGTCTAGTTTAATATATACGGTTCCTAAGTTGCTGCTCAAAATAGCTAGGTTTATCAAAGTCTCTCTCTCTCACACCAAACACAATAGAAAATTTGAGTATGACAACCTAGCGGTTGGATCAACTGACGTGTTGTTCAAAGTTCAAAGTTAACTTAGGTCTCGTGTTCAAAACATTGGGAACTTCTAATTCAAAACATTTGGAGGTAGAGGAATGTTACTTGAAAAGAATATAAACAAACACGTGACATATAAATCATAAATCATAGTAACATTTTTTTAAATTTAGACCAATGTACTTAGTTATACAATATGTATAACTATCTCCTTTCTCATAATCCCTCCCCATCTTAACCAGTAGGATTCAAATCTAAATGTGACATTTCAGTTGTATACTCGTACTCTTTGAAATCTAATAAATTTGTTATTGTACCAGAAAAGTGGGATAGGATTAATCCTAAACTTGCTGTCAAATGTATAGAGTTCAAAAAATCATCAACAAAAGCTGAAAATCAAAGAGCAAAACTGTAGAGTGAGTGAGAGTAAGATAGAGAAACAGAGCTTACAAGTCAGTGAGGCATGTACTCTTGGAAGAATCCAACTTATGATCTGCTTCTTGTAGTTGCTTCTGTTGACTAAGATCCAAAGAAAATGTGGATGTGGAAGGCACCGGACGATCCAAAAGCGGAAGCTTCTCCACCGATGTACGCGGAGAAAAAGGCGGCGAAGAAGACGGAGACGGCGAAAACAAGTACTTCTGATTCCCAGGCCCTACACTTACCGGCAGAGGCGATGGCGGTGTTGGTGGCGACGACGAAGGAGAAACATAATCAGACGACGGTTTCTCCTTCGTCGTCGCCACATTCATTGTTTTCATCATTGTATCTTCCTCTTCCATTTGGCAACTTTTTCTTCTTTTTTTGGTTCTCTGATGATGGATTTGGTGCTGGTTTTGCTATGGCAGTGTTTGTTTTTGTTTATGGTGTTTTGAATTTTTCATGAATGTTGTCAGGTATCACCTAACGGTCTGATTGGGGAAAAACAAGTTAGAGGGAGAGAGCTGTGAAGAAGAGGCATTAACAGATTGAGAGCCACCAAACAGTCTCTTTCTTGAGAAGAAGGTGCGTGTGAGAGTGTGAAATGGTTTGGTGTCTCCTCCATTCCTACCATTCTCAAATGTGGAAGTGAAGTCAAAACACAAGAATTGGTTTGGGTTCAATTATACACACTTCATGAATATGTGAATGGCCACCACAATTTGTTTGCACTTCTGAATTGTTCGATAAAATTTCCTCCGTTTCAAAATGAGTGTCCTCCTTTCTAATTAAAAAGTTAGTTAGTGTGGTATAATTACGTTTAAATCCCGTAGACACGTGTTTTGACAAACTCAATGGATACTGACTAACTTATCATATTTGATATTATTGGTAATACATGTTATAATTAACTTCCTAAAAGAGAAAGATGACACTCATTTTGAAAAAAAAATGCAAAACAAACAAGACACTCATTTTGAGACGGAAAGAGAGTGTTTTTATTACTAAAAAGATACTCATTCCGTTTCATTACAGAGAAGTTAGTTGATGTAGTATAATTACTCTTGTATTCTTATGATCAAGTGTTAATAGATATTAACTAATTTGTTATAAAAATATTATTGATAATTGATGCATAATTGATTTGCTATAAATGAAAGAAGATACTCATTTTAGTCTATGTTTTTTTTAATTTTTTTTTTTTTTTTAATGTTCTACTCTATATAGATAAACCTAAAAATCGGTTGAAAATAGTTAAAACACGTAAAAAAAAAAAAAGAAAGTTAAATGATCCATTTTAGTGTTCAACTATTCATTTCATTTTGTCACAAGGTACTAAAATGGCTGGTTCTTCAGTGGCTAGTACTTTGTATAAAGGGCAAGAAAAGTTGGGCCTTCCAAGAGTTTGGGCTTGAACTTGCATATTTTTGGGTGGTGGATTACGTTGAATAAACACTGACGATTTTAACATAACAGTCATATATTTTTTCGAGTAATGCAAAATTTTACGCATACTTTTCCTATCGATGGTATAAACGAATCCCTTGCTTTCCATGTAGGGTGTGCGATAAATTTGATATACGAATATCTTTCATTTGGATAATTGATATACGAATATTTTCTTTTTTTCGGTCTAAGCCATGGGTTTCAGAGCGGGCCCGCACTTTTAGCGGTTGACACCTTTAAGCCGTTTGACCACACCTTAACTAATTCTTATTCGAGCTTTGTTCACATGTTAAGAATTTTACCTCTTCTCAGAGGTGTTAACCAACTTCGTCATCCCTCTTCAAATAGTTGTTTGGTAAAATATTTAGGGAATATTTCATGTTACCACCCTGTTAGATTCGAATTTGTCAAGTTACTACCCTGTCGTATCATGTTACTACCCTCTTAGATTTTTAATTGGTTCGGTTACTAAATC
>JAYMTK010000433.1:0-22664 GCA_036897405.1 Pelargonium myrrhifolium
ATTGAGATGTCAGAAAAAAATTATTCGTTCGTTTTTTCGTCGATGTTCTTATTAATTAAAACCCTAAATTGAAAATCAAACTCTTAATGGACTAGTTTTTTTTTTTTTTAGCACAAAAAGGAAATTGCATTATAATGTCATAATAGAGTACAATATAAGATCAGAGACCCAACCTATATTGACCCCTACGACCAAGATAAGGCTCAGACTTGGTGACAACACTCAAAGACCTTTCACCACTGATCGCTTGAATTCAGCTGCACTGCTGATTGAAACACCCTCCAATGAAACCTCAAACATCACGAATCTATCACACCAAACCACCCTAAAAAACCAACAAAAACTAGACAATATATTCAAGCTAACTAAAACGATCAACAAACAAAACTTAAAAAGGTTTAATTGTTTCTACACCCCTTAGACTTTCCTAAAATAAAATGTTGGCCCTCAGACTCTGTTTTTAGCTTTTTCGAACCTGAAGTTGTAATTTTTTTTAATTAAACCCAAATTACCTGTTGTAGCCGGTTAGTGATGCCCACGTAGGATTTGTGCCACGTCAGCGTCCAGCTCACCTGTTTTGGACTTTTCTAGAATAAAATGTTGGCCCTCAGACTCTGTTTTTAGTTTTTTCAAACCCTGGACTTGTAATTTTTTGTAATTAAACCCAAATTACCCGTTGAAGAATAAAATAAGCCTAAGACTCCAGCAATGGAGCGAGGGGCTGAGTAAATAAGCCAAGTGGAGAACGCATGCTAAGAGACCGCATAACTCAGCAATTTGAGAGCAAGCTGGCCTGCTCACGAGTAGAATCAACAGACAACCGAGTAAAAAGACCAAAAGACTCGCAGGTCCCGCTTCGACATCAGCGAATCAGAGCGCGACATGTGTCATCTAAACTCCAGAACTATATAAGGAGTCATGAGTCAAAAGTAAAAGGTTCGGTCAATTTAGCATTCGAACATTATTTGCAAGAATACGACAATATCTCAAGCGTTCTTCGTGTGAGTTATTCGTACATGAATTATATCATGCGAACAACGAAGATCTGATCCTTGATTTAATTATAATCTGTTTGTGTGTAGAACTCATTCTCATGCCAGAGGCGGTCTCCCAGACATACATACGGGTCTCCACTTAATGTGTGTACTGTACGCAGGCGACAGGTCACGACCGGACCGCCCCAATCTTGCAGTTTGATCATCCACCATATACACATGACCCGTGCTACCTACCTTGACTTGGATAAAAAGACTATACAACACCATATTACCCTTTGACTTGACCAGTAGAAAAAAGAGTCAAATCAATTGGTTCTATTGCCGGGAACGTTTTGAAACTCAACGTTCTACCTAACCGCAATACAACTACAATGGAAGGAAGCAGAAGACCCGAAAAGGACATCGCTCATCCACAAGCTGGCGATCAGAGTCCTGACCGGCAGAGGTCCGTCACCTCATGACGGAGTAGAGGAAACCGTTAGTCTAGGCGGGAGATGAACATTCAGGTGGAGATGCCCGAGACCTCTGCGCAGAGAAGAGACCTACGAGGACAGCTGGAAGAGAGGAGAGCAGAGAAGGCTCTTTGAGCCACCCAACCTGCAGCTTAGCTCCAACTAGCTGTCATTCCACTAGTGACAGCTGATCCCAATGACGTGCTCAAGAAGATGTCCGAGCAGTTCATATGTACGATGTTCGCGACCAACCTTGGTAAAAACGGAGTGACCATTCCAACAATCATTTCGCCAGTAGTGCCGCCAGTCACACCAGCTTTGGTGACTGATGCCGCAACATGCATAGCAAGTCCGGTCCTTTCGGTTCCAAACTCTCATGGAGGAGGAGGAATGATGGGGCCACCAGTTGAGGGCCAACTAACAAGGACCTCAGTTGTGAGAACTTCACAAGTCCAAGGTGTTCAACCAAGGGCTTTAGCATAGGAGAGACACTCTCAGGACGATGCCCCTAGAAATAGAGAGCGTCGGTCCAACCTTGTACCTCAACCAAGGGAAGAGAAATTGGAAGATGAACAAGAGGAATTAGCTGCAAGGGTGAACCTACACAGTCAAGGGCTCCCCCGAGGGACCATCACCATTGAAGACTCTATCTAGAGTACTGATCGACGAATTATGCGCCGAGGGTAGTTGCAGGCTCAGCAGGCGGATGAGACCACTCATGTTCCCAATTCACAAATGCCAATGACGCCCAAGGCACTAAAAGCAGCCTTTCATGCGTTCTTAGCCAACCAGTATCAGACTAGGGCGACCCTAGTTGAGCAACCAGGTGCACCCGATCGAAAGACGCCAGCCTCTACAGAATATGGATTAGGTAGCCTATGTGCCGATCACATCGGCAATAGGAGTTGTCGGCAACCCAACTATCACTCAGATCGAAGAGGAGTTTCAAAGGCTCTGAGCCAAATTCCAAGTTGTTGAGGACGAAAAGGCAGACATCGAGCGTGACACCAATCCACTCTGCCCTGCCATCCACAGCTCCCCTGTGGTACCAAATATTCGTATTCCTGCCATCACCTATGACAGATCAACAGATGCAAATGACTTTAGGACAACCTTTGAGCTCCACACACAGATGCTTACGAATGATGACGTAGTGCGCTGCACGATGTTCGCGTGCACCTTGCAAGGTCCGGCGCAAGCATGTTACCGAAACCTCCTAGATGGGACCATAGAGATTTGGGCACAGTTCAGGAAGTTATTTTGTGATAACTTCAAGACGGAAGGACATACCAAGATGGACCACATACAATTGGTCCATATTAGGCAGATGGGAGACATCCTTAAGACGTACATTGAAAGGTTCAAGGAAGTTGTCTACCAATGCATAGAGGTTACAGATGAGACCATGTGCACAACCTTTCGATCATGCCTAGTGTCACGAGACCTGCACAAGGCCCTCTTCACCCACAAGCCAAAAACTTGGGATAAAATCCTCCATCTAGCGCATGACCAGATTGATGCAGAGGGGACGTACACTTATGCCAGCCACATTGCCGCGGAGTATGGAGGGCATGGGTCACAGAACTGAGACAAAGGAAAACACGTTCCCTTCAAGAATAACCCGCCCAACAAGCACAACAAAAAATCTTGGAATGGTAACTCATCTAGAATCAAATTCAACCCTCTAACGGCCAAGTATGAAGAAATTTTCGACTACATCAAAAATGAGAGAATATGAATTGGCGAATCATTTCTGAGGGAGAATGTAGGGGAAGAGATGTGGAGAAGTATTGTATTCTACACCAATGCATGAGCCATGACATTAAGGACTGTTTCGACCTCAAGATGATGATTGAAAACCTGATTACAGAGAGGAAGCTAACCCAATTCAAAATCGATCTTGACAACAGAGGCAAGAAGAGGGATCATCAAGAAGAGTAGGATGAAGAGAACACTAATAAAGTTGTCGGAGGTTCGAGATACACCGCAGTGCGCCGCCGACAACAGAGTAGAAATTAGGAGAGCTAAGAACAGGTCCGGCTTTGAGGGAGTGCAAAGTGGGCGATTGCACATGGCCCCCCTCAAAGCCAGGCCCCATGGATGCTCTGTAACAATGAAAAATGGAGTTATGCAACTGCAAGAGGAAGATTGGATTTCTGGAAGAAGATGAGATGGTTTGGTGTGTTTTGGTGAGAAAGATGAGATGATTGGGAGCCCCACATATATAATAAATATTTTTCATTAATGTGTTTAGTGGTGGGACCCACTACTTAAATACCATTAATATATATCTTCTTATTTTTTTTTGTTAATTCTCCACAATCACAACAATTTTTTTTATAAATTTTTAATAACACAATTTTGATTCTAAAAAAAAAGTAGAGAGAATAAATAAATATTTATAAATATTAGACTCTTATGGAAATATTAGACTCTTATATCAATGTTTTAAAAATTATATAAAAATTATATCAAATAATGTAAATATTAGACTCTTATGGAAAAAATTGATATAATTTTTTTAATTAAATACTTAAATGTAAAATAAGAGTCTAATATTTACATTATTTGATTGGAATTGAACTAAAAGCTTTCATTCTTTTGCAACATGTCAGTTTTTTCTTTTTATTATGCTTTAATGAAACAAGGAATAAGTCCCCCGGGGGTCATTGAACTATCTAATTTGTTCCATTCGGGTCCTTGAACTTCATTTCATTCCGACACAGTCCAAAACTAACTAACTCCGTTAGTTATGAATTAAAAAAAATAATTAAAAAATGAGATTTAATGCAATTATACTATTTTACCCTTTTTATTCAATTTTTTTTAGCTTCATCTTCTTCCTCCCATACTCTCCAGCGAATCTCCTTCTTCGATGTCCATTTCCGACGAACCCCCTGCTCTTCCCCTCTTTTTCCACCTTTTTCTTCACCGGATCTTTCTCCTCCTTCTCATCCTCCTTTTCCTTCTAACCACAACCAAAAAAAAAAAAGTAATGACGGCCTGAGCCATGGTTGTTTCCGGAACTGGCCTTGGATTGCCCAAGTTCTCATTGTAAAACGGGCTGCCGAAGGCCGGTTCGGCGAGAGAGGTGGATTTGAATGGTGGTGGCGGTGGAGCTGCCTCAAATTTAGAGTCTGGAGGCGGAGGAGTTGTTTCGGAAAGAGGTGGCAGCGGAGGAGAATCGACGAACTGAAGCTCCTAAGAGAGGAATGAGAAGGTGGGCATGGGCTTGAAGTTGTTTCAATGATTTAGGGTTTTGAAGAGAGCTTTGATTTTTTGGCTGAGAGGTTGAAATCGGAGGAGCCAAAGTGAGTGTGGTCGTAGGGCTGAGAGGAATTGTTGTTGGGGAGGTCCGGGATTGACGGATGCTCGAAGAGGCTGAAGTGTTCACCAGAGATGGAGGATATCAGGTTTGCCGGAAATGGACGCCGAAGAAGGGGGTTCGCCAGAGAGTATGGGGGGAAGAAGATAGAGTTAAAAAAAAATTTAATAAAAAGGGTAAAATAGTAAAATTGCATTAAGTTACATTTTTTAATTATTTTTTAATTCATAACTATAATTGGCTCCTCGTGTGTGGCGATGGAGTGACGATGACAAGCTATGGTGTCCCTTTCAATTGCAGTTTGCATATCATACTACACTGATCTTCCTCTAGTGACTATTGGTCGGTTAAAATAGTAAAATTATTTTTTAATTCCAACTATAATAGGGTAAAATTATTTTTTAATTTTGACGGATTTCGCCAATGACTTAACAGAATGGACCTCGTGGGAACAATAATTGGCGAACTTGGACTGTGCCGGAATGAAGTGAAATTCAAGGATCCGAATAGAACAAATTGGATAGTTTAAGGACCCTTGGGGGACTTATTCCATGAAACAAATATTGTATCTGACTTAAATTTTACTTTTTAGTTTAACAATTTATAAATTACGATTTATAGTCATAACTGACCAATTGATTTTAATTAATCTATCGAGTCTATTTTTATTATTTTACGGTTAGTCTATGTTTAAAATCTTTTGGGCCCAAATTTCACATTTGGCACAGGGCCGCTGAAATTCTTGAGACAACCCTGGCCAAGAAGCCTTTCCCGTAAAGGGGTAGGCTAACTATTGTAATAAACTTGAAGATGAAATAAAGAAGTTACTTTTTTCATATTTTTTGTACAAGTAAAGAAGTCTCGCCTCCTTGGAGCCTTGTCTCCACCAAGTAAAGGAGCCACGCCTCCTTAGAGCCTCATCTCCACAAAGTAAAGAAGTCTTGCCTCCTTGAAGTCTTGTTTTCACCAAGAAAGAGCCTCGTCTCCACCAAGAGAATGAGCCTCGTCTTCACCAAGAGAAGGAGTCTCGCCTCCTTGGAGCCTTGTCTCCACCAAGTAAAGGAGTCTCGCCTCCTTGGAGCCTCGTCTTCACCAAGAGAAGGAGTCTCGCCTCCTTAGAGTCTCGTCTCCACCAAGAGAAGGAGTCTCGCCTCTTTGGAACCTCGTCTCCACCAAGTAAATGAGTCTCGTCTCCACCAAATAAAGCAGTCTCGTATCCACCAAGTTAAGGAGCCACGTCTCCACTAAGTAAAGGAGTCTTGCTCCTTGGAGCCTTGTCTCTACCTAGTGAAGAAGTCACGCCTCCTTGGAGTCATGTCTCCACGTCTCGTCTCCACCAAGAAAAAGAGTCTCATCTCCAACTTGTGGAGGAGCTTGTCTCCAATTAACAAAGGGAGTCACCCCTCCCAAAATCAGTGCCACCATCCGAGAGGGAACGAACCTTAATCAAAGTCTAAGCTTATTGTCTCAAGCTTGTTTGTATTGTAGTACCTTTGGTCTTTGCATTGTATTTGTTTGGTGTTCGTATTTTTTTTTTTTTTTCTTTCTTTGGAATCCTATTAATACAGAGAACAAAATTGCTTTAAAGAAAAAAATTACATAAAACGTTTGATGATAAGTAAGGTCTGAATGAGGCCCAAGGATCATCAATAATGCTTTAACTTTCAAATGATGTATTGAAGATGACTCAACAAATTAAGAAGAAAGTTAACAAACACATTACATATTACATTCTAATTTTCTGCATATATAGTTGTCAAATTAAGATTACTATAAATCTATTTCTTCATGTGAGTACGTACGTACCTAGCTAGCTTATGATCGATGTTACTTAGCTAGAAAAGCTGAATGAAATGTGAAAGTGTAAAAAGGAAGGAATTTTGTAGTATTTGATTGGATGTCTGTTCCTATCCCTTGTCCCTTGTCCCATGTCCCATGTCCCATGTCCCTTGTCCCACCCACATATTTAATTTGTACATTATGCATAATGCATCCATATTCCTGATCTCTAATTATCTTTACTCACTTGGGATTTCCATTGTTGTTTGCAATGTGCTACAGATGCAACCTGGATACGGGTTTGCATAGAAACTCTCCTCGTATCTTGGCGTGTCTCCTCCCCGTCTTGCCCGTGCTTCTCCTATCCTCTTCTCGTGCAATTTCTTTACCTTTGCAGAAAAATATTCCCAATTTATTCCACCCTCGTCCAGTTGATCGATCAACCTAACAAAACTTAGCCTGCAAGCAACATACATACATACATACATACATACATACATTATAATTAATACTTAATAATCTCCAAGTGCTATATATATATACTTAATTGCTAGTACTTGTTATAATTGACTAATTAGCTTACTTGTCCGGGTTGATGGTTTTTCGGAAACCTTGGAATCTCCTGTGACCCTGTACAGCCTTGGCCATGTTCCCGTCGTAGGTGTAAATGAAAACATCGCTCTCAACTGCTATGATGTAGTCCAAGGCAGCAAGCTTGTTTTGGCATCCCTTTAGAGTGCTTAGCTCCTCTTCTGTCGCCAGAGAGGAGTGCGACAGCACCTTCGCATATCTTGATTTCAGTGGCTGCAACCCATTTTGTCCATAAATCTTCCCTGCAACTATGTAGATTTTTGTGTCCGGGGGATACCCGATTGCCTCCAGAAACACGGCCACCTCTCTAGGCGTCATGGGGCACGACCCTAGGAGCCTCTCCTCTTTGCTGTTTATCGCTTTCCGCTTCCAATGCCTCACGCTCGACCTCATTTTTCTAAGCTCTGCAGCCTCGCCTTTGGTAAGGTTGTGAGTGCAGCCTGTAAAAGCAAGCATGTCTTTTTCATATCTGCAATTAATGTGTTTCGGTCAATACATTGCGAAAACAATATTTACTCAGAACTAAACGTATAATCAATCGCACCTTAAATGTAGAGCAATGAATCTGTCGCTGCCATCGCCTCTGAGTCTGTCGATCAACTTGTGAGCGAGCTCTTTGATCTCGTCTCTGAACGTGAGGGCCTGGTACATTGTGCGACAACGTAGCCTCTGGATCGAAGTGGGAACAGCATTATTGGCTAGGCGCGAATCGGTATGAGTAATATTGATCACCTTGTGTTGCTTCAGTAAAGAATGCATTTCCCTTCTGTAGTAGCGATGCTGCATAAAACCAAATAAGAACACCTTTTTATATGAATCGAAAGACGATTTTGGCCATTTGATGCAATGATGTCTCTTACCTTAGACCAAGAAATCGGAGCCTTCTGGAGAGGCTTGAAAGCTGCATATTGTGGAGGCAGAGACTCTACAATGTGGATGTC
The DNA here is from genome assembly GCA_036897405.1 of Pelargonium myrrhifolium. NCBI lineage: Eukaryota > Viridiplantae > Streptophyta > Magnoliopsida > Geraniales > Geraniaceae > Pelargonium > Pelargonium myrrhifolium. The sequence goes on from JAYMTK010000433.1 coordinate 8,087, forward strand.
ATCTTTCAAAACTTGTACGAAGTTGTCCCAGTCAAATATATCTTTGAAGCCACTGAATCAACCAATTAATATTGTTGTGTGCGTGACAAAAATTAGAACTGATTAGCTTTATTCAATCTGCAAGACAAACGCACCTTGGATCTGTCCAAAAGGAGCTGTGATCTAAGGAAGGCATTACCAAAGTGGCATTCATGATCTTTGCTATGCCAACAACGTCACTTATCTGTCCATCGCATCACCAACAAAAGTTACTGACTTATTACTTAGATTTATAGATGATATAAACTTGACAATTTGGGCGTGCGTGTCGTGTTGAAGGTTGTGTGTAGTATGTGTGCTACACGATTCAACAAAAACACTACACGTTTGGTAACCGTGCTATACGGTTCAACGCAAACACGACACATTTAACATGCTAAATAAATGGGTCATGTTGACACAGTTCAACACATTCTACATAATAGAATATCAAATCGACATTATCCAACATGTTTAACACGTTATTAAGAATAATCTACAATTATACCTTCAAGTGGACATATTGGGAGTGACGTGCATATGTGTTTTAGAGGTCTAACACGAATATAAACATGATACGATTATAAAATATGCGAGTTCAAACACGCTAAATTTGTGTCATGTTTGTTTCTAATTAAATCCATAAGAAAATGCTCACCCCAATTTTCATTTGATTCAATCCACCATTGGCATGAACAAAAACATGGCCATCTGTGGCATTTCCTCTCCCTGCCCCAAATCATTTACAGGTTACAAACATGGTTGGTTCAATGAAAACAACATCAACAAAGTAGCAAAAATGTCCAAAACATACTCATTTCTCGCTTGCTTCGATCAATACATTTATAGTACACCTTGCTCTCCGGCTTCATCCAAATATCAGCATATCTTGAATGTTCGGGCTGGATTTTCGTGACAACTTTCTTCGGCGAATATACATGCGTTTGGTTACTCGTCACAATTTCCTCTTCCAAGACCTTCAACGCATTGTTATTGGGTTCTTGAACAAGAACATGGTTTTGAATCAAGTGACCGTTATTGTACTTAATCATCATCTCATCGAAACTGGTCATCAACCAGAATTTGGCTAGCAATGAGAGAAATGTGAGCAGCATTAGACAAGTAAAGGTCCTTCTTCTGGGGCGAACCATTTTTCTCGACGTCTAGTAGGGGATGATCCTTATTGGCGGACAGAGCTCCGATGAAATTGAAGACCCGTTTCCTCGTCATGAGCTGCAATAGCTCTGGTGCGGAGGATGCGGCAATGTCATTTCCTATATCTTCTTTACCCTCTTTTTTGGTTCAATGGTTGATAAATAAATAAGTGCGGAATGTAAGCCGAAGCAGCATCTGTGTTTCTTATCCTTCTAAATTAGCCAATGGCATTTCAGTGACATGTTTTAAGTACAGTTTGATTTTAGGTAAAAGACCCGATTTGATCATTAAACTTTTATATTTGGATCTAATTTGGTCCTTGAACTTTTTTTAACCCAAAATGGTCCTTAAACTTTCATGTTTGGACCAATTTTGGTCCCAATGACAATGACCATTTTGAGTCACTATTTGAAAGTTCATGGACTATTTTGAGTCAATATTTGAAAGTTCAGGGACCGAATTGGGTCAAACAAAAGTTCAGGGACTTAATTAGGTCCAAACACAAAAGTGCAGGGACCATTTTGGGTCAAAAATAAGTTTAGAGACCAAATTGGGTCCAAACACGAAAGTTCAGGGCTAAATTGGGTCTTTAGCCTTGATTTTAAACATAGACCTTTTTATAATGTGTGCTTCTTACATTACTATTTACATCCATATGTAGGCACGGCCCCTTTTTGTCTTGTTGACGGTTTTCGTCCACATAATCAAATTATGGTCTTTAATCCCTTCGAATCAAGTTGTTAAGAGTAAATATTCCACGCATACTGAAATTTACATCATACGTGAGAAAATAAATCTTTATCAATGAAATTATAACAATACAAGAATGTAGAGATTTGAGAACTGCTTTTCCATTGAAGGGAAGAACATTTACACTTACAATAGGTGATGATGTTGTTATTGACTCTAATTGGTCGAATGTGAGGTTTCTTAAACAAGTCATCCATAACATATATACTATAGTGGAAAGATCCACTTGGCAGCTAGTGCCTTTACGTACCAAGTCAAGAGTCCACTAGTCGAACTCTAACACTCATCATTCTGAGCATAGTATGAGGTAGACAATAGTTTGTAATGTGCTCGAGAGTTGTGTTGGTGTGAGGCGTCAAGTGCAAAGCTGTTTATGAGCTTAGCGTGTCTAACTCAGTCGACCTAGAGTTTCACACAACATTACCGTGCGGTGTATCTACATCTAACATTTATGTAAGTTGAAAGCAAGCCCAAAATGTATGTCATCTATCATACACTATGGGAATGTTGTAAAGGTGTATTAGGGACTACAATGTTCTCATGGTGTATGGGATAACACCCAATGGCGTGGGGTAATGCAAAAGTTCCGTAGTGTTTCCTTGTAATTTTTGAAAATCGTTATTGATTTTAGCTTTATCACACAACTTGTGCATCATGATGTGAGATATGTTAATAACTTTCTTTGATACTTCTTGATTTGGAGGTACATGCTTAGAGAATCTTTGGTGCTACCTCTCAGTGTGCGATAGCAATGCTAGGCCTATTGTCCCATTGGTGGTTTTTTGGCTCTTCCTAACTTGGTCGCTTGACACAAATTTTTGAATACAATTTTGGGTTACTTCGTTTATGGGGTTACACGTTTAGCCTGTTGGGTTAGGTTTATGAGTTTGTTTACGACGTAGCTGTCGTTGTACATGTGTGTGATCTTCCAAATTATGAGATTTTATGCATCCTCAAAAAGGTTATTATTGTTTTGAATCCAAGGATAGATATGTATTAACCATTGAAAAATGTCGTCCACGTATACAAAGATACGAAGGACAAGCTATTCCTATCTAAGTAACCAAAGTCAACTAGCGTGTAAGACCGCAACCTTACCGTCGCAGACAGGCAAGACACGAGATAATTTTTTCTCCAGCTATCACTACTCAACCTTAATACCAGAAAAATAGATAAAAAAAGAAGCAAAAGAACTAAACTTATATCCAAACAAAACAATAAAACAAAGTCTAAAGCAAATTGAAGACTAATAAAGCACATAAAAATTGTTTGGATGATGTCAACGCCCGAGCCACGCTTCTTCACCCCTATCATCCCGCCATACCACCCTACCCCGCCATAACCGCCTCTATGCTGATTTTTGAACCATCTCCAGTTTCGATTGTCGCACCATCCACCCCATATCTCAACCGAAACTGTCGGAAACAACCCTTTCTTGGCTTATGTGTGACTCCCATAAGCCATTGCCGTCGTAGCTCTTGTCCCAACATCGTTGCCATTAGCCAGTATCAACAAAGTCGTCACCGTCATTGACCACTCTCAGAGCCGCCGACACCTTTAGAATTGGAAAGCCACCTTTCGCCTTCGTCCAAACACAACAACCCACCCTCGTCCAACATCAATACTATCTCTTACACTCCAATCAGAATTCTGATTTGCTGCTTAGTCTGACGTCGCCGACCTCCCTTTTCTAAACCCCTAGTCTTGATGAGATATCTTTTACAGAGAACCTTCAATAAAAAGAAGTCGCCACCACTTGGTAGAGGAGAACTTTGTCGTTTGGGAGAAATGGTTTCAAAGAAACCTTAAGTATCTTACTTAAAATTAAAAAACTAAGAGAAATTAGTAGAGACAAATTATAAAGGATTAATTGTTTATATAAATATGATGACTAATTTGATTTAACTTAAATTTAATCAATTTTTAATTTAATCTTAAAACTTAACTTTATAAAATACAAAATTTACCTGAAATCATTTTAAGCTCTTACAACTTACAAGTTTGTTAATAAGATATCAACTAGTGTTTTCACCCGGCCATGAAAATTTCTATGAAGACTTGTCACACAATAGGGGCAGAATTTCACTTTATAATATATATATTAGATATTAGATTCTTTGGTCAGCGAACTCAAATTACTACCTCCGTTTCAAAATAAGTGTTGTTTTAGAGATTTTCACACATATTAAGAAAAGATGCTTAATGACTTTCTTGCCCTTAAATAAAGACATAAAAATAAAATCATGACTAAAGGGTAACATGGGAAGTTATGTGTAAAAGTTTGTTAAAAGTAGAAAGTGTCACTTATTTTAAAACAAAAGTTGAACTCTAAAACGACACTTATTTTGAAATAGAGGTATTACATCGTAAAGTAACAAAAATGGGTTATTAGTATAGTAGTAAAATACAAAGCAAAAATAGGCCTTTTTGGGTGTATATAGACATCATTGGGCCCAAGGCTCCTAGGCTGTGATGAGGCCCATGACCAATCCCAGCTTCTGAGCTCATAGACACTTGTTTCCATCTATAAACTCACAACCCTATTGTATATATAACTAACCACAACAATAGCGAATTAGGGTTTTAGGTCATCTTGTTGCAGGCGTCTCCGGCTACTCCATACCTTAGCGAGCTTCAGCTTCCAATCGAAAATGGTCAAGGGACGCCAAGGAGAGCGTGTCAGGTATCTCGATCTGCCTTCTCCATCCTCACTAACCTCATTACATTTCACTTTAAATTTCTATATGTTTCCATGCTAATTTTCACTTCAATATTTCGCACTCTGTGCAGACTCTACGTCAGAGGAACTGTCCTCGGCTACAAGAGGTAACGGAACTCAGTTCTCATATTCTATTACATTGAATTTAAAGTTTATCTATGTTATAGAGGTTTTATGTACCGGTCTGGACCCTGAGAAATGTTTTGGAGGAAAATAGTGTGAGATCGGATGGATTAAATTGTTTTCTGTTTTCTGTTGTTGAAACGAAATGGGGGATTAAGGGTTGGAGTTTGGATGTTGATGGTTTTTTAGGTCTAAGTCGAACCAGTACCCGAACACCTCATTGATCCAGATTGAGGGAGTGAACACCAAGGAGGATGTGGCATGGTATGCTGGGAAGCGCATGGCCTACATCTACAAGGCCAGTATCAAGAGGAATGGGTCTCACTACCGCTGCATTTGGGGCAAGGTCACTAGGCCTCATGGAAACAGTGGTGTTGTCAGAGCTAAGTTCAAGTCCAACCTGCCTCCCAAATCCATGGTATGTTAAAGAACTTCAGTCTGATATAGCTGTATGTGAACGCACAAGTGTGGTTTTTTGATTGTTTTGATTATTCAACTTAATGCAGGGAGCCAAGGTGAGGGTATTCATGTATCCCAGCAACATCTAAGGTATGTTTTTTCCCTCACGTATTTGGTTGTTATCATGTCTGTTTATACTGTATTTCTGTGATCACATTTTGTCTGATTTGCTGCGGTAATTGGGTATTTTTTTTGGTCTTGCATCTAAACAGTATCGCTTGTTGCATATGGTTGTATTGTAGTAGCTTAGCAATAGTCCGGTCATATTTCACAATGTAGTAATATGTTCTTTTAAGGAGAGTTCTTTTTTATTTGGCTTGCTACTTAAGTAGGCTTCTTTCAGTTACTATGATATTAAAATGTACGGATGGAACTTTTTAGTGTCATTCTATAAATTTCTTCCATTTCTACTATCACTTTGTTGACGGTTCTTTTCGCTTCTGCATTTTTAATATTTCAAATGATAATTCAAACGCTTGATTCTATGTGATTTTATAATTGAACCATAAAATATCTGTTTCTTATAGAGGTTGGTTTTAAAAGTGACCTCTCAGAAGTGCACTCAAATTGAATTCAACTTATTGTAATTTCAATCAAGCTTAATTGGTCTTGAATTCATATAGATGGACTGAAAACCATGGAATATGGATCATGTAAACTGATCATTTTAAAGAAATATTTGTTTAGAATCATATGAAATTGTTATGCATACAAACTTGATTAAGTTGTAGCTGTGTATTATTGAGTTTTTGTGCCAGAGCAGAGGAATATATTAAAGTTTGCCACAATATTGCAGTTTAACTTGCGTGTTCTTTCAGCATATATTTTATTGCCTTAATTATGATCTTAATTAACATAAACGCTAGTTATTATTCCACAACCTATTGATTAGTTGGGACTAGTTTGAATAACTAAGTTCATGAACTCGTGGAAATTGGCATATGGTCTATCATTTATGCATACGCTAACTTTGGCAATTTCTAATATTACTGTTCATTGGTTGCTTTGTTTAAATCGCAAGTGTTTCATGATACAATTGTTAGTGGTATGCTATGCTTCTGTATAGAAATTCCTACCTGTGATCTAATGATGCCTTTTTGTTCTTGCAGTGTCTCAGGATATGTAGAGTTGGAAATCACATTAGTGACTTGAAGGGTCTCTGCATGTTTTTTGAGATAGAATCTATGATGTCGTGTGTCATGGAGTTTAGTCATTTTTGTTTGTTTAGGATGGTGGATGGAATGTCGCAAGATTCTACTTTAATTTGATGACCGGGTGTTTTCTGTCCATTTGTTACCTGTTTTGAATCTTTGGGTAATCAACATTTTATTAAAGATATTGATAAAGTTTTAGTTTTATCCTATAGCTCTAAAAATGTGCCATCTTCTTACCCCCATCAAATTCTGATAGTCCCCCATTGCTTTTCATTGCATAGCCTCTTTTCTTCAATGGGTGAGTTTTACGGATCTGTTAAATCTGTGCATTGAATCATATCTAGTTGCCTAGCGATCAGATGCACATACTGTTTGAATTTATGACATTAAGTTGTGATCCATTGGTTCTTTCACTGAATATACGTACTTTATATATATGTATGATTAGTTGGGTCTTAAGTAAGAAATGCATTGCTATTCCGTATAGGTTAACTTTTATTTAAGCTTGCTTGTTCTATCAAGAAAGAGCAAACCCATTTGAAGTCTCTTGTTTTAGATTTATTGTAGTATGAATTAATGTTGTACATGTTGTGTTCTTTCACTTTCTTAAATGTTTGGGTTGGTCTTTTTCTATCTTAATGATTAATGAATGGGTATAAATGTGTTTAGTGCTGGACATAAACATTTGTGTCGTATATGTATCTCCTTCTCATTGCGAAACTGATGTATTAGAATAGTGAAAGAAGTCTTTATTATCATGAACAAATCATAATTGTTATCAATCAATTTACATCTATCTATATAATGATTCGAAAATGAATGAAAATAATGCTTACCATAAAATGGGCTGATGTGTGTATATACATGTTTAATTATCCTTCTATTACAATTTAAACAAAGTTTAAAAATTAAACAGTAAGACAATTTGTTAGTTAACTAGAATACATGTCACCTAATCAAATTTTATATAGATAATTGATTGACTTGGGGTCATTAGCTGCCTCAAAGTGACCTAAACACCTTCATGGCTTCTTTCATGCACCAGGATTCGAATCATCGAGCATTTAAAATTTAACCAGACAAAAGTTTTGATCAATTTTAAATCGAATGGATCAGATTTTACTTGCATAAAAATAATTCAAATTTTATTTAAACTAATACACAAAACAAAAGAGTTTATCCGAAATTCCGATATAAAAACTACACTTGTACTTTGACCTAGGCTTGCTTGTGACACAGGGCCTCCTCGATGATGGTGGCTGCTCACCAACAACACCCAAAAGGTGGTCTCTTTCAATCTGTTTTATCTGTGGGTGTGCCGTCTAGGATCCATAATTATTGAATATGATTTTTGAATTTTAAGTATATATTTTGAATTATAATGGATGAAACGTTGTCAGCAGCAAATTCCGTCCTAGGCAGCAACCATGTAGCAGGTAGGCGACTACAATATTTCATAGTATTATAGTTTTTGAGCTACACTACACACCAATTCATAATAGATATTATGGATTTTAGAACACATAGTTGGCTCCACGTAAAACTACCTTCCATTTCCAGGATTTTGGGTAAGAGAAGATGTGCCTCATATAATGTGGTCATGGTAATATGGTATGGTCCATCAAAAATATTTATAATAATATGAATATGATATGATATGATTCCAACTTTACAATAAAAATTCATAGAATTTATCATCACATGGGCGGTGGGCCTATTTTTCACATCATCTCCGCTCAACTCTCATCTATTTTATTATTGTTATTATTATTATTTAAAAATAAATATACATATATTAATAAGTATTTGTTAGGACTTATGACTAGGCAATTTTAGCTATTATTAATGCGCTACGACCGGCTTTTTCCATTACAATCCCACCTCATGCTTTACTACTATTCTACGTTGCTTCTCTAAACTAACACCATCCTCACTATACTCCAATTGTTTATTTATATATTTTGATTTATGAAAACCCTTTAACTATAAAAATATTAACTCAAATTTCTTCTACTGTGAATACACTACCAAGTATATTAATCAACCGACAATAAAATTGTTTCAATTTAAATCGATATCTTCAACTTGAGTACCGAAAAATATTAGTTTCGTATCTCGCTTTGAAAACACAAAATACATAAACTTATATTTGTTAGGATTATTTTCTAATTACACATTGAATGATATAAAAAAGTCAATAGCTTTATGATTACTAAAAGGTAATATTAGATCCTAATATTTTTCCTTGAACATAAATTATTTTGTTGGATCCATCTTTGAAATGGTAATGAGTAATAACTTGATTTTTGTTTTACTTATAACGGCAGCCAAATTGCTTCTTTTAGTTTTAAATTCCCATAACACTCTCCTTGGAACAATTAAAAATATGCAACTGCAAATTAAGACATTTTTAACAAAAATCAGAAGAAAATAAATACATATAGTAAAAAATAAAACAATGCATTTATTAATATAAATGATAAGTGAAACGAATTTCAATACGCGTTTACTTCTCTTCCCTTTAAAAACTCATTCTCTCTCCTTCTCTCTGCTCAGTGGCTTTTCCCGATTTGCTGAGCCACCGCATCGCATTCCTCGTCGGTCGCCGGCAAAGCTCCACCGCCGTCGTCGAATTCTACGAGCCGACTCTTCAACCCACGCGCCAATTACCTCTCCTCTCCTTCATTTTGTTTCTGTGAGTCAGATTCTGTGTCTTTCTCTCAAATTTCTCTGCGAAATCTAGGGAATTGTGATGAGATGAGACTGACCCAGATCCATGGAAGACTTGGATCTTCTAATTTTTCTTTGTAATCTGTTTCCTTTTGCGGATTCGCCAATGCCCAGATCTCTGATTCTCGCACAAACCCTAACAGATCCGTCTGCTTCGTCTTCTTCACCTCACTGTACCTAATAGAATCTCGCTCTTCGCCTCCAAATCTGAGCTCTCCGATCGATACTCACCTGCCCCAATGAAGCCTTCGAGCCGTATGTTCACGATCGGGCTCGTCTCGTCCTGGTACTCGTCCAACATTGGGGTTTTGCTGCTCAACAAGTACTTGCTCAGCAACTATGGCTTCAAGTACCCGATCTTCCTCACCATGTGCCACATGACCGCTTGCTCTCTGCTCAGCTACATCGCCATCGCCTGGATGAAGATGGTCCCCATGCAGACCATTCGATCCCGAGTTCAATTCCTGAAGATCACTGCTCTCAGTCTCGTCTTCTGTGTGTCGGTGGTCTTCGGGAACATCTCGCTTCGCTTCTTGCCTGTGTCCTTCAACCAGGCTATTGGGGCCACAACGCCCTTCTTCACCGCCGTTTTCGCTTATCTCATGACCCTGAAGAGGGAGGCTTGGCTTACCTATGCCACTCTCGTTCCTGTTGTTACAGGAGTCATCATTGCAAGCGGGGTATGAGCTCAATTTATATTCTCGTTCTTGTGCAAATTGAACTCAATTTGGCTTATAATTGCTTACAATTTTGTGTAGGGGTCTGCTTTGATGGGTCTTATCTGATTCCATTTGATTTGTTAGAATAGTGAAATGTGAAAATGAACAGTTAAATGACAAGTTTTTTTGGATCTTAGATTGTAAATATGTAATTAGTTGGACTGGGTGAACTATAGTACACAATTAAGTAAGGCCTAGTTGAGTATTGAATTGATTAGTATGAGGTTTTTCGAGGTTTTTGTTCTTAAAATCAGATCAGCTAAAGTGCTGGATTTGAAGTTCTTTTTAGTTGATGCAATTGGCTATCAGTTACTTTTTCCTTCATTTTCTAGCTAGGTAAACATAGCAATGAATAAATATAGCTAAAGTTTAGGAGCCTGAAATCCACAAGACTACAGTCTACAAAGTATCAATTTTAGCAGGTGTTTTGAACTCCACTTGCATAAAGTTTTAAATTGAGTTGACTTATGTGTTGGGTAAAACATTTTTCTTAAAAACAATTTCGGTACTTGCTCTAACATCTTTGAATTTTGTAAATGGATTAAATGCAAAAGTTCCGTATTTGTTTTATAGTCGTGAACATAGAGCAAATAGACTTGCATTGTTAATTCCTGAGAGGCCACTTAGTTCGACCGATGTCTCTCCTTTTTAGTGGGCAATTGGATTAAAAGTTTAATCAAGTCTTATTTCCAACACTAGATATTGTGATTATAATTTGACGTACACAATTCGGTTGGTCTTGTTTCATAATTATAAGTTCCCGAGTCCTAATAATGTATTCTTCTGTACCAAGGTGGTAAGGGACCTTGAAAGATTCATTTCTATTACATTTTAATTAGGATGTTTTAGTTGACGAACCGTATTGTATCTGTTACCTAGGATTTGAGGATTCTGTTTCAGAAATCTTTTTATCTGAGTTGTTATTTTTTTGATATGGCCATAGGGTGAGCCGAGTTTCCATCTGTTTGGATTCTTAATGTGTATTGGGGCTACAGCTGCAAGGGCACTAAAATCAGTCTTACAAGGGATTTTGCTTTCTTCTGAAGGGTAAGGAATATATTCTATATTTATTTCTTTATCGTCTTTTATTTAAGTAATCTACATAGGCTTTTATTTATTTGAATAATTCCTGTCTAGAAATGATTACTGAAAGGCCAACGGTTTGTGTTACTAGGGAGAAGTTGAATTCGATGAATCTCCTTCTATACATGGCTCCAATAGCTGTCGTATTCCTACTTCCAGCTACATTGATAATGGAGGAAAATGTTGTTGGTATTACACTAGCTCTTGCAAGAGATGATCATAAGATCATCTGGTATCTATTATTCAATTCGGCGCTAGCATATTTCGTCAACTTGACTAACTTTTTAGTCACGAAACACACAAGTGCTCTGACTCTTCAGGTATGCCCTTCCTTTCCATATACACATCCGTTCAGTTTGCTTACTACTTCTGGATTCCTTTCAAATACGTTGCATTGGCATTTGAAACGCTGAACTGGTCATTTCATTTCTTATAAGAGTGGGAAAACAGTATGCAGGCATGTAGATGGATATTGCAAATTTGAAATGTGAAATTACATTAATATTGCAATAGAATTAGGGGACTTTATTAGATAGCCTTTGAGCTGTGCTCGTTGCAATCAAGCTCCCAAAGTAAGTTTTCTTTTAGTTTAGTTATTATAAATGCGAGTTCGATCAGATATATATCAGTTTTGCCAGATTAGGTATGGATAGTTCAGTGGGATGCCAAATTCTTTTAGGATGAAAAGGATCGATTTAAGTTATCGGAGAATTTGTTACCTGTTATTTCTTTCATGTGAAACACTTGCATGGTTTCTTAGTTATCCTTGAAACTATTAAGTTTGATATGGACACCTTTACAAGCTCAAATGTCATACTATACTTGGGTACTTCATTTGATGTCTATTTGGAATTCAAGTTGAGCCATGACCTAATTCTCTGATTCCCTTAAATATTATATTCTGATTTGGATTGTTGACCTTTCATGAGTTCATATTTCTTGTGGAATAATGAATATGGTGTGTGGCTCATATAAGTTTTATTCAACTAATCGATCATGACTGTGCAGTTACACATATGATCCTAGCCCAAGAACAAAAACACAATCATCACATAGAAAGCCATACAAGTCACCCAGCCATGTAATGTAACTGGAAATGTATTGCAATACACAATGTTGCCTTCATTGACTGATCATATGTATCCCCATAATATGATGTGATTAGGTCTCTTATGTCAGATGCCAGTTTTTTCTGACTGGTGTGGGTTAGATTATTTCACTAGTTTTGGTGTCATGCAGAATGGAGCAAGATTGTCAGTGTGAAGGGGTTCATAATATTGATGCGGTTTATGAAACACCTTGCCTTTGTAGCGAGCACCATGTTTAAACATTTGGGTTCCTGCACCAATTTTCATGGTCTTTTGCAGATCCTTATGCCCATCTAGTTCCCAAGTTTTGATTTTGTTGTAGAGATTTAGAATGTCTTCATAAACAACTAAATGAAGAATCACATGACAAAATAGCAATTATATGATGCAAATTGCCTGGTAGGTAATAGGGCCTCTCTTCATGCCTTTTGTAAGATTCACCTACTCATTGTTTGAGAGTGGTGGGTCATGACTCATGAATTTGCATCTTAGCTCATTTTTTCGGCTAATAAACACAATGCTCACATCACCATATGGTGGGACAGTGAAATTCGCATTGATCCTGTTTTTGTTTGTTTTTTTGTTTCAAGTGCATGATAACCCACAAACTGTTGTTGTAGGAAAGATTTTTTTTCCCCCCCAGATACTTCACTTAAGTTCTGAGATGAAGTAAATTTGTTGGCTCTTTCAGGTACTTGGAAATGCTAAAGGGGCCGTGGCTGTGGTGGTTTCAATATTAATTTTTAGGAATCCCGTGTCAGTTACTGGAATGCTAGGTTATGCGCTCACCGTTTTTGGAGTAATCCTATACAGTGAAGCCAAGAAACGAAGCAAATGAGAGAGGTGCGGAAAGGGTTCAAGAGAAATATCTCCTTCCTATGGTTTCGGTACTTCACTCATGCAAGTAAGGGGCAGTGTAACTGAAGAAACATTCAGGCCATGTGCTACCAATTGGTGTCACGGATTTTGCTCTCTCTCTCTCTCTATATATATTCTATTTTTGTTGCCCGGAAGCCCGAATACTGGTTTCCATCTGTATCATCAACAATAGGCAGATATCCCAAAGTAGAAATTTTCAATAAGCGACTGATTTGTCTCTGTTTTTCCCTAGCTTGGAATTATAGAGGATTATCTTTTTATTTTCATTCTTTCAGGAAAAAGTTGTAGAATTCGGTCTTTACACAAGTCTTATCGTCGGTCTGTTATTAACATTTCAATCATATTTGATTAATTAATCAACATACTCAGAATTTTACCATTTATAAATATCTATTCTTATTAGGTTCTTCAGTCTCTAATGTATTGTGCCAGTAATTATCTCCAAAAGATTGTGCCTATATGTGTTTATAAACAGGTTTTACAGAATGAAGAAACTGGTTTGTGGAAAAATACCACAAGAAACTTTCAAAGCAGGAGCATATTACAAGGACCTGCCAGGATCTGCAAGGCGACTACTATAAAATTAGGCATTTGTCAATATCTTTTGTGTTTAATAATATATATTGTATGGCCTCATGCCTAATAGTTTACGTCAATACAGAAAAGTACAGCTCCATAACTTGACATGTGACCTAAAACAAGATCTACAGTGTTAGGTGACAATCCACTGTGACAACTACTCAACATGACAGACATCTATCCACAACTTCATTTTCAGTCTTGAGTTGACAATACTATAGTTACTTACTTGGATTGCCCTACTTTTGTTGGTGAACACTAGAGATTTCTAGGTTATTGATCTTAGGGTTATTTTGGTAATAGATTTCATCTCCTCTTGTTGCAACATCTCATCTTGTGTCTTGATTCTTTTAAATTTGACCTCATTCTCTTGAAAAATGAAGTTACCAAAAATTTTGTTGCATGAAAGCCCCATAGTTGCTTTGTAATACTTCTATGGACATCCTAAGAGCTATCATTTGGACCGTGTTGACTTCCACTTGAGGTTTTATTGTCATTTGAATGAAAATTATCTCCGTGCCTTGTCAATTGTGAATGATGCGAGTATGATGTATACTCCCTTTGTGTGTCCCACTCCTAGGTTGAGCACATAGCTCAAGTCACCTTTGATCCTCTGACGAAGCGGGTTATTTAATACTACCATCTTTTCAAAATTTCATTAAATATTATTCTTTATAAAGAGAAACATGAGAGCTCCAGGCGCTCGGAAAATAATAAAATTAAAATAAAACTTTGTCAAAGTATTTAAGAACTTCTGCACTATAAATAATTCAAGTCTTTGTTAATAATGTCAAAAACTTGACTCGACTTCGGCACATGTATCAAATCGCGCAAGCATAGAGAACTAAAACCAAGAAAAAAACATGTTCAAGATTTATCAATCCATATCTTAGATGTTCACAATGCACATATGAATGAATTTAGTTCATAATCGAAATTAAAACTAAGAATCCCAAATTGAAAGTTAGCATAAAGCTATCCATGTTTATCACCCAATAAACTCAATCCAACAAATAAGAGAAAATAGTGAAACAAATCCTATACTTATGTATATAATAATTGGTGAGAATAGCCATATGAATGCCACCTAAGCTACAAAGTTCAAATAGAGCAATTCTAGAG